>JARHVA010010490.1:0-57500 GCA_037957365.1 Torreya grandis | reverse complement strand
ACTAGGATATATGAATCAAAACTATATATATATATCTATATATATATATATATATATCTATATATATATATATATATATATATATATATATATATATATATATATATATATATATATATATATATGCGTAAATTTATCTATGTAGATTATATATCTATGTGAATATGTATATATGAATATATATGTAAACATGTGTGTCTATATATCTATATATTTTGAGAACCTATGAATCTAAATAATTGTGTATCTGAATACCTGTATAAACCTATGTGTTTGTATATTTGAATATTAGTGTAAATATGGGTATATATATCTAAATACCTATGTAAACTTATCTAATTATATATCTAAATATATGTATATATAAGAACCTATGAATCTGAATACGTGTGTGTGTGTGTGTGTGTAAACCTATGTATCTATATCTCTGAATACTTAAGTAAACTTGTGTGTATGTGTATTTGAATATATGTGTAAATGTGTGTATCTATATATTTGCCTATCTATGTAGACTTGGGTGTTAATGTGAATCTAAATATCTGAATATATTGGTATATCTAAATAGCTATATCTATGTATACTTTTTGTGTTTAAATTTGTATCTAAGTAGATTGTATATCTACATAGACATGTGTAACTAAATCTATATGAACCTTTGTATGTCTAAAATAATTGGTGTATATTTTCCCCCTTTTTCTGAGAGAATTAAGACTGTGGTGAGGGTCTATAACCAAAAGTGGTAATCATTGGCTATGTTTGTGTTAATTATTAGGTGTTATGTTATTTTATGTTTGAATAGTGTATTTATTATGATGAAGTTGATAATTAAATGTATAATTGGAAAAATATTTAGTCTATATTGAGTTGAATTATAGTAATATCATTGTTTTCATTTTGAGCATTGAAAGTGATTAGAATATTAGTTTAACCAATATGGGGCATTACACATTGATGTCAAGTCCCAATTTCAACAAATGGTCCACACATTAGAGCTATGATTCTTAAGATATTGTGATAATAGGGGATTAGTATTAGTTGGTGAAATTAACATGCAAGGTCAATCTTAATAAGGTGGAATTTGATATGTGTGACTTAAACTAGGTTATTTGATTAGTTTGGAAATTCATTCAGAGCATTTGAGTTGAGATAAATTATTTATTTGAGTTATATAGAGATGCTAAGGAGACAAAGAGTCAGTTTTACCCACTAAAAAGAGGTTGAGGCATAGATTCAAGCTAGGGAGGAGGTTATCCTAGTAAGGATCCCAAACCATTTACTATTTTTGTTATTTATAATGCATTTTTTACTATTTTTATTGAAAATCATCTAGTTTAGGGTGTGTTTGGAAAACATGGCACTACTATCCCAATTTGGGTGTTATTTTACAAGACCTCGTGCTAGTGTCCAAGTGGTGGTGCTACTATCCAATGCTAGTATCATCTATGTAGTTTTAGTGTCTAGTAGGCTAGGGTTGTAATGTTAATTACTATTTCAACTAGTTTTTTTATGTGTATTGGTATCTATTTATTTTTATTTTCAATTTTTGATGCTTGAATTGGTTTTAATTTGATAGGTTGATGCTTGTATGAGGGTGTTTCAGACTATAGAGATGATGAAGACCTTAGGGGTCTACCCTTAGCAGATGTTGAGATGGTTATCCTTGAGAGAGTAGGTTTGAGACATGTGGTATTCCTAGATCCTATGCTCTAGGATAGGCACATGATGATTGGATTATGTGATATATAGGATGCATATACATGTAATTTATGGTTATCGACTGGGGATATGTCAATTACTCTAGAGGATGTGTAGTAAAATATTTGATTGCCTATCTTTAGATAGAGATCCATACTATGGGAGGATATAGGTGCTTAGGCTATAAAATTGGATTGTAGGTATTTATCTGCTATGGCAATAGGTAACCATCACACATGGGGCCTTAGTGACATACTATTGACATTGATTATCAATATCTAGGTTTTGTGACTACATAAGTACTTAGCCATTTTTCTAGCTTCATTTGTGGTTGTATATGGGAGTGGGGTATCAATTTCCTATAGTATGCATAAGATAGTATAGGATATAGAGAAACATGATACTGTGTATTCAGAGGATCAGATTATGCTAGCCCATCTATACATGGACCTAAAGTTTTTCACATAGGAGATGTACAATGGAGAGATTAGAGCATTGACATTATTAAATTATTAGGAATATGAGCATAAACAAGTGAGTAAGCTAGTGGTGCATATACAATATGGTTGGGGTCATCCACTATTATTTATAGAAAGGTAGGCATGAATGGGTCACATGCCTAAGATGAGTACTATTCAGTGCTAGCAGTTAGATAGTTTGATAATGGGGGATAATATCCAGAGGTTGTACATGGGATACATTAGATGGACTAAGGATGGTACTCATCTTAGAGAGATTTGATTGAGTTTTTAGATACATGATTATTGGGTTAATGTGTATCAGAGATTTTAGTATGAATGGGTAACATGAGAGTTCAATACATAGTTTAATATGTGCCCCAAACACTAGTTATATGGTTGAAGAGTTATCTTTATCCTACAAGGCTAGGTAGTAGTGTAAGTTTGTTTATTATCATGTTATCTCCTATTTACTTAATGGAGTGGGATATTAATATTGATTTACTAGATGTAGATGATATGAGAATGACTAATGCCTACATATCTTGGTAGAGAGACGATATATGGGCACCTTTATTTTAGAGAGGTGGGATTATCATAGAGGATGTAATAGAGGTAGATATTATTAGTGCTATTGAGGGTCATTTTTTATTGTATGTTTTCATATTATATGTATAGTTGGTTATTTATTTTTGTGATTAGTAATATGATGTATTTTAAGGGAATGTGTAGGCTCAGGTGATGATAAGTACTAGGAGACCACCATCGAGGTGGTACTCCACATATTGACATGACATATTCTTGATGATGCCATGGAGGATAGATTAATAGAGAGGGACATCAATGTAGCTGATGTTCATTCCCTTTTATTTGATCAGGATGTGATAGCTACTGTAGCATATAGATAACTAGTTATGGATAGTGATGAGGCATGATAGAGTTACATAAGAGTACCATGCTCTAGGTGGGCATAGTAATCAGATAGTAGATGACTACATATGTATTTAATTAGAGCATGTAGAGTATATGGTTGAGTTAGGTATGTATCATGAGAGAGAGAGAGAGAGAGTAGTTGAATTCATCAATCTAGGTAACATAGAGAGAGTGGATCCTCTAGTTATAGCCTTGATATGTTCGAGAGTGATAGTTGGGGAGTCGGTCCTAGTGGGCTTGTTCATATCATCAAGTGATGGAATATAATTGTATTAAAATTATATTTTGAGTGTTATATATGGATTTTCATTATTTATATTGGCATTTTGTAAATTGGTATCCAGATCTAGTTATATTTTATATGTTGATATGTGTTTAATTTGTTTGATTATTATAAATGATGATATTTGTATATTATTTTTATAAAATTATAGTTAACAAATTTGTATTTTTTTATGAATGTTTAGGTATATGTGTAGTGGATTAGGATTTTTTTTTAATTGGTATAGAGTTTTTAGGTATTTCATAAGTTTTCTACGCGTAGATCATGTGACTAACATATGACCTATCTGAACTCAGATGGCACGAAGAACCAATGACCATAATACCATGTTGTGTTGATGTAGGAGACTCTAAAATTGGAACTATGTGTGACACACTATTGGTAGATAGATGTGTAGACTCTGGAGCAAAGATCTTGATTGGATGGTGTGTTGAAAATGTACTCTGAGCTATATGATGACTAGAAAATATCTTGATTGGCGTACAAATTAGAGCTTTGTTATGATTTTTATAGTTATTTACATATATATTTATTAGTGTTTGAACTGATGTCATGCCCTTAGCTTTGTATTTGATTTCATATATTTTGATTAGTGTAATAATTGAATCTATTTTCTAATAACTATAGTTGTTGTCATATATCTTTATTGATGTTTGAACTCATTTCATGCTCTTAGCTCTATAGTTATTTCCATATATCTTGATTGGTATATGAATTGAATTTGTGTTTTGATCTATGTGAACTAATTGTCATCACTGTTGAAACTATGTTACATGAGATTGCTCATAAATTATTATCCTCGAAACCACATGGCTCATATGGTCAATAACCAATGGATCCTTTAAAGGAACATCCTAGAATAAATTTTTTGTAGAAGAGTGTGATATAGGAGAGTGTAAATAATGATATATTAGTGCCCCTTGTGTAAATGTTATAATACCTCGATTGACATACTAGTCAATGTGAGCTTAGATTGCATAATAATGATCATCTCAATGTGCATTTATCTTGTGAAAATTAAAATATGGCTTATGTGTTACCCCCTGAAAATGGTGTGGTAGATGATGATTAGTAGGAGGAAGTGTGATAATCTCCCTATATAATAGTGTAAGTAAAATGTCATGAGGCCCATCCCTAATGTAAAAAATGTATAACCCCTCAATGTGTGTCATGGGTTCTACTCATCATATGATGTGTTATGTAAAGTGGATATTTGCCCTTGTTGAGTATTGTTATTGGTTGTTTCTATTCCTTTGAGTTCTTAATTGTAAGTAGATTCAGTTTTTGTACCATGTTATATGTTGGTGGCTCTAAGAGGCCTAAATTTGAATATGTCTCTAAATGTATAACCACTAGTTCCAATTTTTTTCTAATCCCAAGGCTATGTAACATAGATGCATGAATGACTATGATGTCTCATATATAAATTTATCTTTAATATGAAGAATGAGACCTATAATGAAAGGTATTGTACCAATAAATTTGCTAGTTGGTAGATAAATTTTGATTCATACATGTTTTAAATCATAGAATGTATTCATTGACTATTTTTGTCTAGCCCTAGTATAATGAAGATAACTTCTCATATGTGACATGAGGTCCATTGTTCTAAATGTAACACATGATAAATACCTCTTATAACTCATTGTATGTGTGTAGTGAACCACTAGGGAGTGAATGATGAAACCTCTGTAGTGCCCAACCCTGTGGACTCTTAGGAAATAATTATAAAATAGTAAAACTAATAGTAACCTGTGCCATAAATTTCCTATAGGATTCTAGATTCAAGTATGAATCTCCATATCCATAAAAATTTGGTAAATTTAGTATTTTTAGTTTTATTGGTATTGTTTCTTTAAGAATCCTACATGAAATAGGATTATTAAGTATGGTATTAGAATCTACTCGTGAGTGTTAATATTTAATTTCTAATGTGAGATGATGTACTTATTTTTGTAAAGCACCCACTACATGCATCAAGGATATTACCTCTTGTGAAGATATATTATCACTATCAAGGGTTTCATTTATTTTTTGAATTTTTATATTTATCATATCCATTGGTAACCTTTTTTAGAGAGGGTTAGTTTTCTCTTTCTAACCTTTGGAGGTGTGATAGTTGGGATGTAGTTAGAGGGAAATGAACTATCAATCTCATTTAGGCTAGTTTGATAAATAGGTTTTAATGTAATAAGGTGGTTTAAGGGAGATTCATTGGTGTCTCTTATATTGTTAAGTTTTAAATAAGTATCACATTCTAATTGAATATAAGGCACTTTATTTTCAATTAAATGTATATTTTGAACATAAGAATAAGTTTGTGTGTTTTTTTACATGTGACCTAGTATTTGGTTGAACAAGATAAATAGGTGAAGTAGGAGAAAAACTAGAAGGTGTATATACTATGTCCTCTTCATCATGATCACAATAATAATCATTATCCCATGGTTCATCAAAATCAAAGTTTAATTCATTTGTATAATTAAGAGTAGGAGTATCATCCACATGCTCATTAAGAGAGAGAGAGAAGGGGAATATTTTAAGTTTTTACTACTATGCAGTGTGTCATCATGTGTAGGTGTAATGAAATGCATTTGTTCTATATCTATGTATGGAATTCAAGAATGATTATCACAATAAATTTTTCAGTCAAGGGTAGAGTAATTGGTATTTTTTTTTTCTTATTATGACATATAAGAGAAGAGTTAGAGACGTTAGAATTATCAATTTGTTATAAATCATCATTACATTGAGATTAGAATGTGAAGGAAGGTGATAAAATAATTTCATATACATTAGTTTTTGTATTTATAAAAGGTGTAATATCATTGGTACATGTTTTTTTGAATTTAACTAAGAAGGGTAAAGAATATGTATTATTCTTATCTATTTCACTTGAATTATGCAAACATGGATTTTGTGTATTGCACTTATATTGATTTAATTTAAATAATGAGGTAGAAAATGTAGTAAAAAATCTAGGGTTGCATTGGATTAATTCACTACCAATAAGAGGTTATTTCGGCATTATATTGTTGGTTTGATTTTGAGGAGTAAGATAAGAGTGAGAGGAAAGAGAAGATGATATATATAATATATTCTCATGTTCATTTTCATTATCATGCTCATAAAAGTCCTCATATACAGCATTATAAAAATATTCATCATCATCATCATTAAAAAATTAAGTCATTATTATTCTCTAATGTACATTCTTGAAAATTGGTCCATTTATTGTTATAATCATGAGATAAATTCAAAACTTCATCAATTGGATGAGGGGTAGAAGAATTTTTAGATTCCATCTTAAACTTGTTAAATAAGATACAAGGAATAACAAACACACAAGAGGTAGAATGTAATCTAACATAAGTATATGTGTAATTTGATAAACTTTGAACAAAGTGTGTAATATAAATTAGGATTATAAATGAAACTCTAATTACCAATATTTATATGTATAGGCACCTAGTATGTCGATATAGGGTTTTTAAGTAGGGTTGTTTTGTAAAAAATTAAATCACATTAAATAAATGAAACCCTAATATATGATTGATTAAATTATCTAGGTTATGCCAAAAAATTATTAAAACATAATTTTGTAACCCTAATTTAGGTGATGAATAACTAGAAATATTGGCCAAAAATAATTAAATCTACATATAATTCCTCTTGCATAAAACCAATCTTCATACTTTGGCACTTTATCAAGCACCTTTTCCTTAAAATAAATAGAATTGATAGATTTAGTAAGGATGAAAGGTTTATTCACCCTGATGGAAACTGTAGCCTTAAAGGACTTAATGGTCCTCATGTACTCCAACATTGTCTCACCAAATACATTTGGATTTGTTAATGTAGGGTATTCTCCCAATTGTAAACTCATCTTCCTAATAAATTACTATGATCCTATTAAATTCTCTTCTATCTGCAAACCCTTAATATGTTGGAGTTGTTCACTAGTCAATGCCCCTATTTTTGGCTTTTACTGAGCTTGTCCATCATTCTTCCTAATATAACTTTTAGACTTATTTGGAGACTAAGTATCCAACACAAACCTACCTAAAGTGATACTCCTTGAAAACTAGGTTTCATGGATAATAACATCCTCATTGTCTAATTTTCCTTTTGAATAGGAAACAACCTTCACCACCAAAATTTTAGCCTTTTCCCTAGGGTCCTTGTGCCTAGTATCAAAATTTCTTGTAAATAGAGATTTGTGCCTCCCTCAATCATTCCCTATATTAAATAAATTGTTATTAAAAATAGTAGTTACCACCTTCATATAAAATCCATCATCACTGACATTAAAAACAATAGTATTTCCTTTCATAATTTTTTATAATTTATTTCATCTAATGCTATAAATATTAATTCCTAGTGAGTTAGTTAGATGTTATAAAGTGCAATCTTTAATGTGAATAAAATTCTAGAACCATGTTGATTTAGGTAATGTCAAGGTTATGTCAAGACAAAAAGGTAGTTATGTAATTGTGTAAGGAGAAAATATTTATATAAAGGATGACTTCCATTGTGATACGCTTGATAATTTGTTCTTATTATTCCATTAGGAAAGACTATTGTAATTTTTTTACAGTTGTTCATCATCAAGGGTTTTTTTTAATTCAATACAAAAAAATTGTAAGATGGATGGATTGATTCATGGGGTTTTATTATTTCTTATTTTTAAAATCTAAATTTAAACTTATGAATAAAGAAATCCAATAAAACCTATATTTTATTAATTATGTGTAAACCATTGGATTTGAAAACTATGTGTTGGAAACTATTTAGGATAGACTTTATGATATATTATGCATACTATAGTTTGATGAAAGAGTTTTAACTTTCAATTAATCATTCTTATCATTTATTTGGTGTTTTCACTTACAATACTAATATAAATATTCCAAACTAGGATTATTTGATGCCAAACAAAACTATGTTTGAAAGGAGGAAAATGAAGATTTGCATTCATTTTTAACTAGAATTATAGATATTTTACATATAATTTTTTTTCATGAAACACCTCTAGTGATGTGCTTCATTTACTTGTTTAAAGATTGTCTTTATTGCCTTTCTAAAGATGTATGTTTTGATTATTAAACCGTCCAACCTATCCCATTAAATCTAGGCCATCTAAGCAATTTTCTATGTTTATTCCACTTTAGGTTACCCCTTATCCCTTCTATATCCATTCTTAGATTTCCTCCTTTTTCCATTTTATATAATTTTTCATAATTTCTAGTTAAAATTACCAAAATTCAAAAAAAAATTCATCATACAATGGTAGTTCCCCTCTCAAATATAGAGGTCAATCACTAGTGAATTATTAATGCAATGCTACAATTTTTATGTCACATCTAGTTGGGTGAGTCAAATAAGTAATCCATATAGAATAGTGACATAAAATCTTACTAATATATTTATTTATAAATTATAAGGCTAAAAAAATGTAATCATCAATATGCATGGCTCTACACAAACACCTTAAACCTAAAAAAAAAGTAATAACTAAAAATTTCTTGGAGGTTTATGAATATCACTTTGCATACCAAAACTTTTTTAAATTGATCATAAAGACAACCTTATATAATGACTTTAAACTTTCCTTATCTTCCTTGTGGTCACCAATGGGCCAATGCATCCTCACAAGCCATTAAAATACCAAGCCTTTGTTATCCCACTAGAAAAATTCTTTTTTCAAAATTCTTCCCATATATGATGATCTTATATATAGATTATAATTTATATGCATGTAATTACTAGATGTATTAGTTTGGATTAATAAGAAATTAATAAATAATGAATATTTACATACACATTAAAATCTAAACAAGAACAATAGTGGCATTGAGTGCATCAAATAAATATATATAGAACAAAATTTCTATTGTAGCTCTTGTATCCACATCAAAAGGTACTTGTGTCATTGATTTAATCTACTGACCACTACTACTTCCTTGTCTGCCACTTATTTTTTAGTGGGCTAGAATATCATCACCAACCATCCGCAGGCCTTATGATGTGGTCCTACCAATGTATCTATGGCATTTTAAATCAACATATGATTAACATGAATAAAAATATTAAGGAAATAAATGATTTAAGATTATTTTATTTTCCTAATTTTTACATATAGATTACATTTTTATAAGTTTAATAATATTTTGATGCACTTTATGAAAATAAGCTACCATATTTATGATAATATTAGAAAATAAAATTACAAATTAAAAAAATATAATAATTAGGAAGATATTTAAATGACACAACATATTGGACTCTATACTTATATATTTGTATTGGCTATACATGCAAAAATCTAATGTAACACTCATTACTTTATCTCATACTTTTTTTACTATTTTGTTTAAATTAAAAAAATTGTTGAATAAAGGATATAAATTTTTTTCATGCAATATATGTTTTCATTATAAATGATATTTGATTAATACTTTAATTAAATATATATCATTTACTATGATATAATTGGGTTGGATTTATTCTTCTTTATATTATTGTTGACTAATTTGACTAAAAGTCAAATTAGGTCAACCCCTATAATTGAAAACTAGTTATAGGGGCCTATTAGGGTATTGTATGTGTTCCATGGTCTTAATAGGGTCAAAATTACGCTTTAGCTTTGTCATATTTTTCTTAGATAGTCCTATGTCATTCTAAGGCCATTTTTTGAGTCATTTATTGAGTTTGTATGGTTTTCATAGAGATAAAAATGTTATAAAGTGTATTTCAATGTCCCATGTGTCCTAATATGTTAGAGGAACTATTTTAGGACTGATAAAATGTAGGTGCTACATTGAAAGCAACAAAATAGTTGAAAAGAGGTAGTTTTAATTTGTTGTACAGTTTATGCAGTAGCGTTGACATGTGTGGCATACATAAAATTGACCCTTCAAGTCCCATAATTCCATTCCCATACTTTGGAATCTTTGACAAACTTGAAAATGGAAAAAAATTATTTTGCCTTTCCATCACTCTCTTTTGCATGCAAAAATGATCAATCAATTTTAGTCTGATATAAATAGTAGGGGGTGAGTTGGATCAAGTTCCTCTTATGGATGATATAAATCCTAATATGATTAAAATATATGGAAATATTTAGAGTATTGGTTCTTTGTGCTTCATGAACCATGGCTAAGAAGGTTTATGACTATTTTCTGCCTACTCATCCCAATGGCCTATAGTTTTCTTTGGATTAGCCTATACAAACCAAGTGTTTAAATTTTTTTTAGGGAGTGTGACCAGCTTTATCTCATGGTTTCCATCCTTTATTTCAAGTGTGGAGGTGAAATGATGAGCAAGGATATCTCAGTTTTCTAGTTGAGGGGATCACTAAAGTTATAGACCAATGTTTTCACTTCAGAACAAAGATGAAATGATTGAATTTAACATTTTATAATGGTGAATATTTTTCCTTCATTAAAGTATTTGTATCAAAATTTTCCTTATGAGATTCAAAGCTTAAAATTTACACAGTTAATTTTTCTATAGCAGTCACCTACAATTAGGTGAAACCAAACCTTGACAAGCCTTGATGATGATACATGAACATTTATATAATCTAAGGGGGTTAACAAAGTCAAGGAAATGAGATTGATCCTTTCAAAAATTTGTTTATGGAGCCCAATTCAATGAACATAGTCCTAGATTTCATAAGTGATACCTATAGGTTTCCAATAGTGGTCTAATTGCCATCCACAAAAGACTAAATAGATTTGAATGAAAATGTTTGAAATTATTTGAAACCTATTCAAGGTTTAATAACATGGATAAGGTCATTATGATATCTGTGGAGTCATTTTGTGCAGTCAAGTTTGAGTTCAATGTTTAGATGTTGATAAATTTTCATAAAGAGACATGTTACATTAATATCTCCAAAATAAGGATCTTGTCTCACAAAGAATCATCCCATGATGGAATATATTGAGGATTAAGTAGTTATTGTTATTTTAATCATGAAGCCCAAGTATAGGAGAAATACCTTAAAATATAAAATTGATTATTTGTTCATGAGAAGATAGTGTGAATAGGTTTCCATTTATATAAAACTTTCACTAATGACAATCAGTAATCTATAATATTATGTAAGCCTAAATGGACTTATAATGTCATATGACATAATAAAATCATAGCTTAAAAATAAGTGAATCTATTTGAATGAAAAATTTCAATAGTGTCCTAAATATAAATTGATGGAGTTGAGGCACAAGGATTTTAGATAGGAGTGAACCTATAGGAGCCCCTTTTATTCTCAAAATTACACCTATAGATTAACTATAGACTGATAGCATATTGGAAATAGGTAGTTTGGATGACTAGATTATCCCTAAGCATGATATAAATGTGTTTGAATATGAGATGGGTTCAAAGGCTCCAAAAATAACCTAGGGCATGAAAATCCATGTCTAAACATGAAAACATCACCTATATGACACCTCAAATCTCAACCAAGATAAGCACCTACAGTATGTTATAGTGGGTAGACTAAGCCTATTAAATTGGAGATGCATGACAAGAAAATAGAAAAATTTGGGATGGTAAATATGACTAAGATCACCCTCATAATGGTAATACCTACATCATGTGATTTTAAAATCAAGGAAATAGGGTAAGGAAAAGATGAACAAACTAGTCTAACCCTGCATATATAATTCCTTGCATAATCACTTGTCATACAAGTTCATTTTGAGGTTTGTGAAGTTTGAGAGCCTTATAGAGGTGACCATGTATTTTATTTTGGATCAAATGGTATTCATGACCCAATATAACCTTTAATAGCTTCACTTGGACTACGTAAATAGGGTATATGCCCTATGTTCTATCTAAGACAGAGGGCACTCCCAGACAATTAAATCTGTAAGTTTAGTAAGTGATAAAGGGATGAAATAAGAGGTCTTGGAAAAATTAATATGGGTTTTAAAAAAAAAATTATCATGAAAAAATGTAGATAAAACCTTGTGGGAAAAATTGATACTTAGGGCATTCCTAAGCACACAAGAACACAATCAAGCCTATTAGGCCTAGATAAGACCTATACCCTAATGAGGCCCACCTTCACTTATAAGGTGAGATGAACTATCTATTATATTTTATTACCTTTATGGGAAATTATAGTGTCTCCAAAAACCTTTAATTTTTAGATATATTACATTGGTAGGTTATTTTGATCTAATTTCATGACAAGGGTACATAAAATGCCCTTAGGAAGCTTGATAGGCCATATTTAGATGCTCGTACATATATTAACACATTAAATGATGACCCAAGGATTTTTAAAGAGTTAAATAATGTATTACACTTTATTTTAGTGGATTTTTATATATATTTAACTTACAAGTTTTATGAACTATCACTAAGATCCAAAAGTTGCTAAAACCCTCCTAGAACGCTATCTTTGACCCGACAGAGAAGAAATTGATATAGATGAAATAGAAATGGGTAAAATAGATTGGAAATTGTTTTAGAACATGTGGATGACTATCTAAATATCCATCACATCATTTTTTTTATACCTTATTTGTATGGACAATGGCTAACATAGGTTTTTTATAGGAATTTGACTTGTTTTGTAGGTGTAGAGGTGTTTTGATGGATAAAAACCATTGAATGAGGTATATATATATACCTCATTCAATAGTTTTTATCCATCAAAACACCTCTACATATATATATATATAAAATTACTATAAATATTTATGATTTTATCTAACCTTATTTAATTTCAAAAGGTCTTCTTATAACTCATTCATATTAGACAGTCCTAGACAGATAGTGAACATGAAGAGTGATTGTCTAGTGGGAAGAGGAGAAGTTTGTTTATGGGTCTTTTTAAGGTCCAAATCATGGATTAAAATGTATGGGGACTATATAAATGTGTATTAATACCTCTTAAATGTATTTTAATAATCACATAAATGCCACTTGGGTGGTAAATGTAAATAATGAGGCCAAGAGGGCTAATGAATGATTGTAGATGGTGAGAACAAGTGTCCAAAAGAAGGCTGAGTTAGGGACACATCTGATGATTGTTATGGAATTTTTCTAACCACCCTAAGACATTTCATATGTTTCAAATATCTATAGTCTAGTTTCAATCAATCAAAATATGACTAAACATGAAGGCAATTTTAAGAAGGCATTTGAATGTCTCTATGCTAAGTCTGAAGAGTTGTGATGCTTTAGTGGGCATTTATCCAAGAAGACATTTTAGACCTCTATTATCCAATTTATCATTATATAATGTAACTTATTTTTCATTACTTTAAATGTGGCATTATGACCTTTAGCTCCTCTTCTCTCTCTATTGTCACACATTCTCTAAATGTAAGCCATTTTGGATTTTCTAATCTAACTCTACACCTAGTATGGTGAAGCCCTACTAGTTTGATATTGTAATTTGCCTTTTAAATAATATATGAAATATAGTTTTTATTTCTCAAACTATATTTTTTCATTATGTGAAGTGATGTATAATGAAAGGTCAAGTGATTGATATATATCCTTTATTTCTCTTAATCCTTCCATGTTTGATGCAAGTTATTTCCACTCAACATGTCACATGAAGTGTTTTCAAGTACATTGGTATATCTTAAAATGTTATAAATAGACTTAGCATCTATAAATGACCTCTAGTTTACACACCTTGATTAATTCCATGCATATCACTTCCATGTTTGAAATATTAATGTTAGAGAAATTTAGGATTCTAAGAATAATGTTGTGAGTCATGTCTCTTAGTGCACTTGTATGGTAATATTGTGGACATATTTATGGTTTATAACCCTTTATAATAGCTTACTTTCATGTCTAATTATATCTCTTTTCATCTAAGTAATCATTTAGTGTAGGTGATAAGCATTCAAGGATCAATCTAGGGATCTATCCCTTAAGTCTAAAGGTCTACCTCTACTATAGGCAACCCTTAGGCCTAGAGGCATTCCAATGTTGCCAAAATCTTAGATTAGGCTTAAAAAATAAAATCTACAGTGATATATTTGGTGACAATAGTTTTGGAATGCCTAGTGGGACCATTGTTCTAAAGAGATCTTTTCAAGGTGAATGCTAATCTTGACAACATCACAACTGCATATGGTGTTCTAATCAACAATTGGTGACTCTGTTCAAGGTAATATATGGTTGTAGACCTTTGTTTTATCAGTTCTTATTTTCATGATTCATGGTCCTTAATAGGTAATCTACTAGTAGATGTCTCAATACCATAAACTCACTCTTTCAACCTGAACTTCCCTTTAAATTTCAACATCCTCAGCCTATCTTAACCTTTGAAGAACAATAGGAATTTGCAAGCCAAGAAAATCAATAAAGTGAATAAGAACTTGAGTATAACATGGCTAGGTATCATGCCTTCCTAGCCTTTAAAATTAAAAATCCAATTCACCTCAATGAATATGATGACATACCTCCTAAAGATACTAAGAGTGTTCTCACATTCAATAGTGAAGGTCATGATACCCCTAGTGAGAATATTAGGGATATATCAAACTTATGTAGTTTTCACAATGTCATTGAGGTTAATATTTCCATTAGAATCCTTTTCATGTCCCTTAGAGGGAAATCACTTGACTAGTATATAAAATTTTCCAGAGGATGTATCATAACTTGGGATGACTTTGGAGATCTATTGACATCAAGGTTTGAAGACAAAAGTGATCACACATCACTTATCCACCACCTCAATGTGATTCAAAGATCCCATAAAAATAATGTGCATGACTTTAATGAGATATTCCAAATAACTTGTCATAGGATATCTTTTCCCATGAGACCACCTATAATATTTGTGTTTCTTACATATCTAAGGCTATTGGTACTGACATAGCCATAATGTTGTAGTCCATAGGTGGTTACACCTTACCTAAATAATATGACCTTACCATTAGAGATAATAATGGCCTATTACAAGATTTTAAGTTACCTCCAAAATTTTTTATGCCTCTACTTCCAAACATGATTGATAATACTCCAAGTGTTGCTCAAATTCCTAATGCAAATACTAAGTCTAGAGCTGCCCCTAACAATGTAAAAGAGACAATTGATAAAGATGAAAGGATATAGGATTTAAAATCTAAGTTTAGGCAAGTACATTTATAGTATGAATTTAATCAAAAACCCTACCCATATCCTCAATAAGAAAATAGTTTCCTACCTTATCAATATGGTTAAGGTAGAGGTCAAGGATAACCTAACTTTAATAGGTTAGGTAATGCATACAATTCAACTTCCACCTCTAATGTAAGAGCCATGGTACTTGTGCATAACAACTTAGTGCAAGGAGAGAAATGCCATCAAGGTAAATTCATGGATGAAATTGAATGTGGAAAACATGATTTGGTTGCTTAAGGTGGAGTCACTCTTTAACTATTAGCAGAAGACAAATTTCTCATGCAAGAAAATGAAGGATGACAACCCTAAAAGGTAAACCATGTAAAATTTATAATGGAATAAACCTATGCTTTCAATAAAAATAATTAATTTTAAAACAATAATATAACAAAGAGGAAGGCTTTGGGAGATACCCACGGTGTTCATATAAGTTCAAGTAGCCCTCTTATAAGATAGAAAGGTGTGAGTCTAAGAATGACAGTCACTACAACTTCTACACCTTCTCTAAATCATAAAGTTGGAATGGTGAATGAAAATGATCTAATACCTCAATATAAAATCATTTAATTTCCTTAAAATACACAATAAAATGTAAATTATCCTACTTTAAACATTGTTATCTCTTGAAAAGTGCTAAGGCGTTTATTTCTCTTTTGGAAACGCTTCACTTGCCTAGTCAAAAAGAGATCCTTCAAGAGTAGTTGTCCACAATTCATGCTATATCTAAACCATAAAGTCATGGTAATTTTTCTCTCACCAATACTCCCAATCATATTTTGGAACCCTCTTCTAAATTTTAAAATCCTTCACCCTTCTACCTCATTCTCATTGTGTGGGACAAACTTATCCACAACTGCATAGTAGATAAAGGAGCTAGTACTTCAATGATGCCCAAGGTTGTAGATGAAAAATTAGGTTTAAAGTATGAACCATATAGTAGAGGGGTGATTCAAATTGATGTGATACCTAGTAAGTTAGTAGGACTAGTTAAAGGATTGAGACTTTTCCTTCATGATTGTCCAAGCTTACCTATACTTTAAGACATTTTGGTTGTTGAATTTCCTAATCACTTTGCTATCTACCTCTCAAGGGATTTCATAGCCAATACAGGATGCTACTTCTTAGCTAATTATTCCTTCTTGCATTTTAGGACAAGGATGGAGAAAAGGTAACCTAGTGAAGCTATTGTCAAAGAGGTTGCATCAATGGAGGAGTCTCATGAATCCAAGAAAGATATGTTTGTGTTTGAATAGAATTGAAAACCTCAACCTAAGGTTTATTAACTTTCATATGTGTTTAAATAGAAGGAGAGAAATATTGAAAGCCCTAAAAATTAAGTGCATCATGTTAAATAAAAAGATGGAGTTGAGGTAACTCTAATGACTCATAATACTCAGTTTGAGAATTCATATGTGAACATGATAGAAGTACATCAAGATAAAATATCAAGGAATATTATTGGAAGGGAATAAGGAGTGCCCTTTTAAATCTTTAAGTAGCACATTTGTAGATAGAATAAGAGCTAAGGATGGTAAGTCTTTTGACCATCCACATAAGCAAGTGTTTGTTGACAAGCATGATCCACATTATAGATTGCTTTCATAGAGCTGAAAGGATGAAATAGGTACCATATTTAACCTTGGTTGAATAATGGTAATTTTTCTTCACTGAAAGTGTTTGGGGTCTTATATATACTAGGATAGGTATGTGTCTTTAATTATGTTGTGTGTGTTTTCCTTAAGTGTTCTTCAAAACATAAGTGTGTTTGCCTAGTTGTCTTGTTTTGTGTTTTATTTTCTATTTTTTTGTTTCAAATTCAATTTAGTGTCCATATATTGTATAAGTGACAACATATCATAACGGATAGGAGTAGGCTACTATTCTTTGGCATAACTGGCATGCCACCCTTAAGAAATCACCAAGAATGTTAACTAATTTGACCATAAGTCAGATTAATTCCACTAACTATAGTTTAAAACTTTTTATATGGTTATAATAG
This sequence comes from Torreya grandis, assembly GCA_037957365.1. Classification (NCBI taxonomy): domain Eukaryota; kingdom Viridiplantae; phylum Streptophyta; class Pinopsida; order Cupressales; family Taxaceae; genus Torreya; species Torreya grandis. The sequence continues at coordinate 39,985 of JARHVA010010490.1, read as the reverse complement.
AGTATTTTATGTGTCCCATGGTATTAATAGTCTCAAATTGTGATTTAGCTTTGTCATATTTGTCCTAGATAGTCATATGTCATTCTAAGGCCACTTTTTGAGTCATTTATTGAGTTTGTATAGTTTATATAGAGATAAAAATGTTAAAAAGTGAATTTAAACATGCCATGTGTCATAATATGTTAGAGGAAATATTTTAAAATTTAAAAAAATATAGGTACTACATTGAAAGCAAGATAATAGTTCAAAAGAGGTAGTTTTTAGTTGTTATATGGTTATTGCAGTAGCTCTAACACATGTGGTAGAATTTTGTGTGACCCTTAAATTCCCATAAGTCCATTAACATGATTTGTAATCTTTGGAAAACATGAAAATGGAAAATAATAATTCTCTCTTTCCATCACTCTCATTTGCATACAAAAATAATCAACTGGTTTCAGTCTATTACAGATAGTAAGGGGTGAGTTGGATAAATTTCATTTTATGGATAATATTAATAATTATTTGATTAAAATCCATGGAAATATTTAGAGTATTGGTTGCTTGTGCTTCATGAACAATGTATAAGAATGTTTATGACTATTTTCTACTTGCTCATCCCCATAGCCTATATTTTTCTCTTATGTTTGGATTGGTTCATACATACCAAGTGTTGCACATGTTATTATGGGGTGTGACCACATTTATATCATGGTTTATATCCTTGATTTCATATTTTGAGTTGAAATGATGAGCAAGGTTATCTCAGTTTTCTAGTTGAGGTGACAATTGAAGTTACAGACCAATGTTTTCACATATTATAGATTTATTCTCCTATAGTAGCTCAGAACAAAGATTAAATTATTGAATTAAACATATGATAATGGTGACCATATTCCCTTCATGAAAGTATTTATCTCAAGATTTTCCTTATGAGATGCAGTGCTTAAAAGTTACACATAGTCAATTTTTTTGTAGCAGTCACCTACAAGCAGGTGAAACCAAGACTTGACAAGCCTTGATGATGATACATGAACGTTTGAATACTCTAAGGGGGTTAAACATGTGAAGTTAGTGAGATTGAGCCTTTTAAACATTTGGTTGTGGAACCCAATTCAATGCGCATAGTCTTATATTTCATAAGTGACACCTACAAATTTCCAAAAATGGTTTAATTATCATCCACAAAAGAATAAAAAAAGTTTAATTAAGATGTTTAAACTTGTTCAGAACCTTTTTAAGGTCTAATAACATGGATAAGGTAATTTGGACAAATGTGGATCAATTTTTTGTAGTCAAGTCTGAGTTCAAGGTTTGCAAGTTGAGAAAGTTGCATAGAGAGACATGTTACATTAATATCTCTAAAACATGGATCCTGTCTCATAAAGAATCATCCCATGATGGAATATATTAAGTATCAGGTAGTTTTTGGTTTTTTCCATCATGAAGTCAAAGAATAGGGGCAAAGCCTTTAAATATAAAATTAATTATTTGGTCATGAGAGGATAGTGTGAATAGGTTTCCATTTCTAGCAAACTTTCACTAAAGACACTCAATAATCTACAATATTATAGAAGCATAAATGGACTTATAATGCCATATGACATAATCAAATCATAGCCTATAGATAAGTGACTCTATTAGAATTAAAAATGGCACTAGTGGCCCAAAGATAAATTGATGGATTTGAGGCACAAGGTTTTGACACAAGTGAGTACCTACAAGATCCCATTTTTTTCTCAAAATGGCACCTACAGACTAACTATAGACTGATAGCATATTGGAGATAGGTAGTTTGGATGACTGGCTTAGCCCTAGGCATGGTACAAATGTGTTTAACTATGATATGAGTTTAGATAATCCAAGAAAAACCTAGGGCATGAAAATCCATGTATAAACATGAAAACATCACCTACATGACACCTCAAATCTCTACCAAGATAAGCACCTATAGTCTGCTATAGTAGATAGACTAAGCCTAGTCAAATCGAAATACATGGTGAGAAATTGGTAGAATTTGGGATGGTGAATATGATTAAGATCAACCTCACAATGGTGATACCCACCTCATGTGATGCTCAGATCAAGGAAACATGGTAAGGTAAATATGAACATACAAGTCTAACCCTGCATATAAAATTCCGTGCATAATCACTTGTCATATAAGTATATTTTGAAGTTTTTTGAGATTGAGATCCTTGTAGATGTGACTAGGCCTTTTATTTTGGTTTATAGGGTCCTCATGACCAAATATATTCTCCAATATCTTCAATTTAACTGAGTAAACATGGGATATTCCCTTTGTTCTATCTCAAATGAAGGGCACTCCTAGACAATCGAGTCTATAGGTTTGGTAAGTGATAAAGGGATGAGATAGGAGGTATTAGAACACTATATAATAAAGTGTAAATTTATGTTGAGTATGAATAAATGTGTATCAAACCTTGCATGTAGCATTGATACTCAGGGTAGTCATAAACACACAAGAACATAGTCATGCCTATTAGGCCCAAACTAAACCTATACCCTAATGAGGTCCACCTTCACTTATAAGGTAATGTAAACTCTCAAGTACATTTAATTACCTTTAGGGTAAGGTATAGAGTCTCCAAAAGGATTTAACTTGTATATATATTACATAGGTTGGTAATTTTGACAAAATTTCACGACAAGGGTACCCAAAATTCACTTAAGGAGATCGATAGGCCATATTTAGATGCTCATACCTATATATACATGTTACATGTGTTAGAGGTAAAATAAATAAGAGAGGGGGTGCATCAGTGATGAAAATAATTCAATTCCAAATCCAAAATTTCAAACTTATAGCCATTCAATGTAAGAATTCATAAAACATATAAATTAGTTATTACAATGAATAAAGGAAACTATGTAAGATCAAAACACATGACACATTTATTAAGTGGAAAACCCCCATGGGGGATAAAACCCACTCTCAAGACTAAAAAAACATGAACTATAGTCTTATAAGAGATCACAAACAAAAAACTTTAGTGAATCGCCCACTTCACAAGGAACACCAACCCCTAAGCATGGACAACATCCACTTGTCCTTAGATGTTGAACACACACACAACAAATATAATATAAATACCTATATAATTATTATTTCCTTTCAATCTGATGGAGAAACAAATAATAAAAACTCTCTTCAACCCTTCACACTTCTTCAAGTCTTGACACACACACAATGCATCCAAAACAACCTTTTGGATCACTATACACCTCTTCCCTCATCCTTAATATTCAACCCTAAAAGAACACTATTAAAACATAAAAAATATGACATATAGGTCATAAACATATTCATCACACTAATATAATCTTTAATCCATCCACAAAACATATTCACACTTCTCTTTTCTTCACTTGTCAACTCTATAAACTTTCATCTTTGTTTATGCTTTTTATAGGGCCTTCATGATCACCAACTTCTTGGTTGGCCATAAGACATTCCTTAACCCTTAATAATTATATCCAAATTATAAAAGGATCAAATCCACCTACATATGTCAACCATATCTTTGATATATCACCCTTAAGAGATAACACCTTTCAATTAGGCCTAAGAAACCCTTAGAGGTCCATGGAGACCTATTCATCATTTTAACACTTCACCAAGCAAAACTAGGAGCACAAGACCACTTAAAAGAACATAGGTACATTAAACATGACTCCTAAGACATTATTAAGTGATTAAATTCATCACTACACACCTATGCATATGCAAAACCTATCAAACATTTTCTTTGTACATGAAAACACCATGAATGAATAAATAGTCAACTTGTAAGCAATTGTTCATACTGAATATGGATTGATAAAACCTCAAAAATACATGTAAATGATCCTCATGGAGTCTAAAAAACTATTTAATATACAATTAACTATGAAACACCCAAATAATATCAATAAAAACTTAAACATCCTTCTTGGGTCACTTGCAAAAGAAAGTTAAATCCTCAGTTAACTTTGAACCACAATAATTACAAATGTATGAACAGTCAAGCCTCTTAATAAATTTTCCTAGATATCCCTTTAAGCTATCTACCAATTTTATTTTTAATCCATCATCAAATTTATCCTTCATAAAAATTTATAAACAAAACATTACAAACTGGTTTTCCTTGCAAATTCAAATATTTGAATTCCAATGGTCACTTTTTAATGCAAATTTGACTATGAAAACTAGTGAAATATGCATGAGAGAATAAATTTGAACCACCATAACTTTTTATATACATTATTTAAATATATGAAACTTCAAAAACATGCTATAGGCATAAATATGAAAAAATCCATGTGACCACTTTCTTCTAAAACCTTCACACATGTGAATATTGATGTCATCAATCTACTTAATCAAGAAATTATACCAATATAAGTAGGATAACCTAGACCCTCACAAGACTACTTAGATTAATTAATTTTAATTAAAAAGGTACACCAATAGCTCTTGACCCCTCATCCATCATCTTGCCTAACCAAAAAAATACTATAAGGTCCATGCATGATCACTAAGTCACTCTTTGTCATTAAGAATCATGCATACATATCAAATCATGAACACTCTTGGCCATGTTATGGAAATCATTGAAAATACCTCAAAAATATACCCCTTTGTCATTGATGTCAACACTTGTAATTTTTTTTAAATCCAACAAAAAAACTATGCACATACTCTTTCTCCCTCTACAAACACTTTCTCCCTCTTTGACACAATGACAAAGTGGTCTCACCTATTGATCTAGAGGATCTATAAATGTTTTCAAAACTAAAATCAAGAAATTACCTCTTATGAGAGATGTTAGAAACTCCCCTATCACTATGCATATCATTCTTTACCAAAACTACTTCAAGACTTCTTATTGACAACATTTTTTTTTTAACCATGCACTGCTATATGAAGAAGAAATGAAAAATATTAATAAAATATGAGTGATAACACCTTGATAACATTGATAGGGACTCCCCCTAAGTCACCTAAAATGTTTCACCCCTTTGATCACCTTTAGACCATCTCCAACCATGATGAAATTTCATAGTTACCTTCAAATTTTCTCTCATAAGCCACCCATAGAATGAAGAGTGGGCATTCAATCTCTTACTCAAACATATATGGTGCATAAATACAACTAAAAACTATAGTCATGGACAACCATACCTTTTTATTTTGAATAAAATGACCAAAAAAAACTCTTGTTCATACTAGCCTTGCCTAAAGGATTAGTAAACCTACATGAAATTTATAGAGCCTATAAATTTCTATGTATGGACCCTCATCACTTAAAATTTCATTCATGCCTATTTATGGTCATCCAAATTTTCCTCTACATCATAGCTCCTTCATAAACTAACCTACCAATTAACCCTCCATTTGCACTAATCCTTAACCATAAAACAAACTATACATTTAATATGAATATAAATTAATTTTTGAGTAGCCATTTATCCATTTTTATATATTAGGTATCCTTATTTCTCAACTCCTTTGGGAAGGTCACTAACCCATATGGTGTAAAACCTAGGGCATCAAAAAGAAACAGGGTCAACTTACCATATTCCAATCAATGCCAGCTTCTAAAACATCTCTCACACTTTTAGGTCACCAATACATACCATTGGAAAAAAATTTGAGGTCTGAATCCTTAGGGAACCCATAGCATGAAATGGTTTTTGTCCTATTAGCCCTTAAGCAAGGACTACCATACTTGAGAGGAATAAAAAATATTCAATTTGACCTTAAGAATAAATCAAAGACTAAAACCACTTGGATCATACTTGTATGAGGTCAACACATCTTTCTATGCCATAAATTAACCTTGACCACTCACAAATCTTGATTTGACACCTAAAAAGCTCATGATTATGCTTGTAGGCCCTGTGTATACCCCTGTCACTATGAAAAAACACCTTCAACTGATCATTGAAGCCTTATGAAATCTCCTCAACACATTTTTTACATGTACACATAAATTATAACTAGCCTCCACCCTTGTTTGGCCTCATCTACCTCAAATACACTAATTTTGTAAAATGGGCTCTCATTAGGCAATGAATACTAAGCAAAATGGTGAAACTAAAAAAATGGTCATGAAAGATTCATGTTTCGAATCCAATGCATGAAACCCCATGTATTTCACTTAAACACATCCTCTATACACTCCATATCAACCTTACTTTCATTCTTCATGATTTGACCTTCTAAACCAAGCATCAAAATTTGACTAAAACGTGCCTTTAGGACCAATGTCCTTGAATAGAATTCTTGAAGATTTCTATCACTAAAATTTGGATCAATCTCATGAAATTTTTGGTCCCCATTAACCAATGACCTTATACTAATTTATAGAAAAGGATATGACTCTGTCTTTGATAGTTAAATGTTGCTTTTGTCAATGGTTTAGTCTTAATATCTACAAGTCATTCTTTTATAGGCACATACTCCAACTTAACATTTTGATTACTCACTTTTTTATCTAAATAAATGATATCTAATAGGAATGTGATTAGTTTTTGATTGCATAACATGATTCTTTTAGATACTAAATACGCTAGTATTATCATAATAGATAGGATAATGTTCATTTTGTCTTACCTTATAGTCTTCCAAGGTTTGTTTCATCCATATTACTTGAGTACAACTGGAAAAAACAACTATATACTCAGATTATATATTTGATAGGGATACATATTATTTCTTCTTGCTTATCCAAGACACCAAACATTCACCCATGAATACAACACCACCACTAGTACTCCTCTTATCATCTACACACCCTACCTAATCTACATTAATGTATGTCCTTAGAGTGAACTCTTTTCTCCTGGGGTACCATAAACCATATTTGATAGTGCCCTTGAGATACCTCAAGATTATTTTGTTTGCTTTCAAGTGAGACTCTCTAGGATTAGCTTAAAACCTACCTACAAGGCCTACTGCTTGCATGATACCAGCCTTAGAAGCAACAGATTACAAAAGACTTCCAATCATGGATCTATAAAAGGTTTGATAAACCTTTGGTGAGTCATCTTGTTTACTTAACTTGCATCTTGTGATCATTGGAGTACTCATTAGATTAAAATCCATCATGCCAAACTTATTTAGCATATCCTTGATGTATCTTGCCTTTGAAATTAATATCACTGCATCAAGTTGTTTAGTCTTCAATCCTAAAAAGAAATAAAGTTATCCCAACATTGACATTTCAAACTCAATATTTATTGCATCTACAAACTCTATACTCATGTTGTCATGATCAGATCTAAAAACTATGTCATCAACATAGACTACCACTAATAATTGATGACTTCCCTCTATCTTTATGTACAAATTATTATCAACTACCCCTCTTTTCAAGCCTTTTATCAATATATACTTGTCTAACCTATCATACCAAGCTCTAGGAGCTATTTTAAGACCATATAAAGCCTTCTTTAGTTTAAAAACATAGTCCTGATTACTTGTCATGAAAAAATATTTAGGTAGCTCAATATAGACTTCTTCATCTAAGTTACCATTCATAAACGTAGATTTCACATCCATTTGGTAAACTTTGAATCCTTTGAATCTTTCATATGATAAGAAGAGTCTAATTTCTCCCATTATTGCCATAGGAACAAAAGCCTCGTCAAAGTCTATCCCTTTAACTTAAGCATATCCCTTACACTCCAGTCTAGCCTTATTTCTTATGACCTCTCCTTTTTCATTCATTTTGTTTCTAATTACCCACTTAGTTCCCATCACATTTTTGTCTTTTGGCTCAGGTACCAAATCCCATGTTTCATTCTTTATTATTTGATCAAGTTCCTCATCCATTTCACATGTCCAATTTTCATCTTTGCTATATTTAAAGAATGTTTTATGTCCAACTTTGGATAACATAGTTGTGTCTTGCTGATTCTAATTGATCAACATTCTCCTTCTACTCTACAAACGTGCATTCATATCTCTAATTATCTAGGAAGTTGGATGATCCTTTTATATTCTCCTATATAAATCTCCAGTGTCTTATCTTACCTCTTCCTCTTCATCATATGATTGAATAGATATGCCTTCATAATTTGTGTTAGAGTTCTCTATAGTGCCATTTATCTACAAGTTATGCCTCTTGATTTCACCTACTTGTCATTGCTTACATTTGAGCTTTCAACAAATTTGTGAAGTCTCTTATTGAAGCATCTGTAAGAATAACTAATAGAGGAATAACCCAAAAAGATGCCCTCATCATATCTTGAATCAAAATTTCTAAGATTTTCTTCATCCCTCTTGATAAAACACTTTCTCCCAAACACTCTAAAATGTTTGACATTAGCTCCCATATTCTTCCACAGCTCATATGGAGTATTATCAACATTTAATATAACTTGGAATATATTAAATATGTATACTAATTTATTATTATCCTCTTCCCAAAAACCATCTTATAGTTTGGAATCTTGAAGAATGGTTATGCTCATCTCTTGGATAATTTTATTTTCCCTTTTAACTACCCCATTCTGTTAGGGTGTCCTCGAAGTAGAATATTGTCTTCTAATCCCTTGATCTTAAAAAAAATTATCAAAATCATAATACAAAAATTCACCTCCTCTATTTGATCTCACACACTTGATTTTTGATCCCTTTTCATTTTCAACAAGATCTTTAAATGATTTAAACTTTACAAAGGCTTTTGATTTTCCATTGAGGAAATATATCCAAGTCATCCTAGTCAAATCATCAATTAATAGAATGAAGTAGTTGTTACCTTGAATAACTTGAGTTATTATAGGTCCACATAGGTTAGTGTGGATCAAATCCAATGGTATTGTGGTGGAATTATCCTTTGATTTGTAACTTCTTTTGGTTTTCTTCCCATCAAGGCTTGCATTACACAAAGTATGAGGAATCTTAGTGATTTTTGACATATGCCTCACTAGCCCTTTTGAATTGATCATCACCACGTTGTCAAAATTTAGATGTCCAAATATTCTATTCCAAATATATATTTATTCTAATTGATTCATTAAATACTCCTCCCTTGTGGATTCATGAAACACATACAAGTTGTTATTTACCTTGTGAATATTTGTAACTAATTTGCTAGACATGGCTCTTCTCACTTCAAACCCTTTATCATGAAAATTTAGAACATTTCCTTACACATTTGGATAACACTTAGAATATTATTTTTTATTATTATCATTATCTAATTTTACTAAAATTTTACCAACTATGTTATCAAAATTGTTGTTACCAAATCTTATTTAACTTGAACTGTGCTTTTTGAGAGAGATAAAATTGTTCTTGTTTCCTATCATATGACTTGAGAATCCAATATCTATGTACCATTTCTTATTTTCATCCTCTTGAGTATGAAAGTTATTTTGAACAAATATTGACTATTCCTTTGGTACACTACCTGAATTCTACTCCTTTTCTTCAAACTTAGAGTTGTCTTCCTTGAACCATTTGATGGCATCAATGACTTATATGTCCTTTTTCAAATAGGCTCTCTTATAGTACTTGACTATATGTCCCTGTTGGTTTTAGTTATATCATATAACCTCATATATATTCTTTGAAGAGAAATTACAATCCCTATATCTATGACCATATTTATTACAAGTGTAATAGTACCCATTGAAGACAACCATAGTTGTTCTTATTAGACATTCATTTTACTTGATCATCAATAACCCAGTAAGTTTCATCCTTGAATTCTTTGATGGAACTATGAATCTACTTATATTTAGATAAGATCGCATCTATATATGTCATATTTTTACCTTCCAAATGATCTATTCTTTGATTTAAGCTTTTATCCATCATATCCTTTAAATTCTTGACTGTTATTTTTAGTTTATCTATTTGTGTTTTCACACCATCAATGATTGAATTAATATCATAACATATTGAGGAAGTCAGATCTAAATTTTTACTTCCTTTCTTATTCTTCAATCTATCATTCTCTTCTTATAGATGTTTTATCTTTGAAAGAGCACATACTAGTTCAACTTGAAGATATGTCTCAGCCTCTTTATCATCCATTATACCTTTGATCACCTTTTAAGTGGTTAAAATTGTAAATAAGGTGTGGCTTTGATACTAATTTCTAGAGGTACAATCAATGAGAAGGGGGTGGGGTGAATCAATGATGAAATCAATTCAATTTCAAATCCAAAACTTCAGACTGTTATCCTCTCAACATAATCATTCTTGGATCATATAAACTAGTTATTACAAAGAACAAAGGAAACTATGCAAGATCAAAACACATAACACATGGATTACATGGGAAACCCTCATGAGGGATAAAACCCACTCTAAATCTTGAAAATAAATGGAATATAGTACTATAAGGGATCAAAAACAAGATATTTTAGTGAAGCACCCACTTCACAAGGAGCACCAACCCCTAAGCATTGACAAACATCCACTTGCCCTTAGATGTTGAACACCCACACAACACCTATGATATAAATAAATCTATAATTATGACTACATTTCACTCTGATGGATAAATAGTGAATAACAACTCTCTTTAACCCTTCACACTTCCTCAAGTCTTCACATATAAGTAATGCATCAAAACCATCCTTTTGGATCACTTTACACCTCTTCACTCATCTTCAATCTTCAAACCTACAAAAACACTATTAAAACATCAAAAATATGACCTCTAAGTCATACACATATTCCTCACACTATTTTTATCTTCAATCCATCCACAAATCATACTCACACTTCTCTTTTCTTCTCTTGTCAACTCTATAAAATTTCATATTTGTTTATGCTTTTTATAGAGCCTTAATGATCACCACCTTCTTTGTCAACCATAAGACATTCCTTAACCCTTAAGGATTATATCCCACTTATAAAAAGATTAAAATCACCTAAATAGGCTTACCATAACTTTGATAGATAACCCTTAATCACTAACACCTTTCACTTAGGCATATGAAACCCTTATAGGTCCATGGAGACCTATTCATCCTCTTAACACTTCATCGAGCAAAACTAGGAACACAAGACCACTTCAAATCACATAGGTCCATGACACATGACCCATAAGACATATTAAAGTGAATAAATTAATCACTACACACCTATTCATATGCAAAACTTATCAAACATTTTCCTTGTACATGAAAACACCATGAATGAATAAACAGTCAACTTGTAAGCAATTGGTCATACCAAATATAAATTGGTCAAACCTCCAAAATATATATGGATGATACTAATGGAGTATGAAACTCAATAAAATAAATAATCCACCATGAAAAATCCAAAAAATATCAATATAAACTTAAACATCCTTCTCAGATCACTTGTAGAAGAATGTTAAATCTTCAATCAACTTTGAACTGCAATAAATGCAAATGTATGATCGTTCAAACATCCAAATCAAATTTCCTATATATTACTTGAATTTATCTATCAATTTAATTTTTAATCCATCTTAAAATTAATCCATCATCAAAATTTATGAAAAAAATGTTGTTGATTAGTTTTCCTTTGTAAATTCAAATGTTTGAATTCTAACGGTCACTTTTTAATGCAAATTTCACTATGGAAACTAGTGAAATCTGCCTAGGAGAGCAAATTTTAACCACCATAACATTTGATAGACATTATTTAAATAACTAAAATTTGAAACACATGATCTAGGAAAAAATATAAACAAACCCATGTGACCACTTCATTTTGACACCTTCACATGTGAAAATGTTGATTTCATCAAATTACTCACTTAGGAAATTCTACCAATATGACTAGTTTAACCTAGACCTTCAAAATACTACTTAGATGAATTAATTTCACTTCAAAAAGTATACAAAGAAATATTTAACCCTAAAATGACCCATAAAATATGTTAAATACATGACTAACATACATCCTCTTTCCTAACCAAATAAACAGTGTAAGGTCCATGCATGATCACTAAGGCACACTTTGTCATTAAGAACCACGCATATATATCAACTTATGGACACTATTGGACACCTTCTAGACATAATTGAAAAGACATAAACATCATGTTTATTCAATTATTTTTGAAGATTTAAAGGATGTTCTAAAATTTATTTTAGTGGAATTTGTTTTTAGATTGAACGTTTGAGTTATATGAACTATCACTAAGCACCAAAACTTGATTAAACCCTCCTAAAACCCTATCTTTGACTCGATGGAGAAGAAATTTATGGATATGAATTTAAAATGGGTCATATGGTCTGGAAATATTTTTATACTTGTGGATGACTCTCTCAATATTCATCACATCATATTGGTCTATACCCTAATTATACGGATAAGGCCTAACACAAGGTTTTTATAGGAATTTGACTTGTTTTACAAGTGAAAAGGATATTTGATGGATCAAAAATATTTAATGAGTTATATAAATACTTATTATAACTCTATATGGTCATCTCTCACCTAATTTAAGTTTAAAATGTCTTTTACTAACTCATTCATCTCAGGTAGTAGTAAACATGAAGAGTGATTGTCTAGTGAGAAGAGGAGAAGTTTATTCTTGGGTATTTTTAAAGTATAAATCATGGATTATAAGTTAGGGAGAATATATAAAAATGTGATAAAACCTCTTCCATGTATATTTTTAAGCAAATAAAGACCATTTGGGTGATAAATATGAAGAATGAGGCTAAGAGGGCTAATGAATGACTACAGATGGTAAGAACAAGTGTCCAGAAGAAGGCTATGAGTTAGGGACACATCTAATGAGTAATATGGCATGTTTATAAACCCTCTAATATAGTGAATTAGTTTAAAATCTCCCTATTTTAGATTCAAGTTCTCAAAATATGCCTAATCATGAAGGAAATTTAAAGAAGGCATTTGAAGGTCTCTACAACAAGTTTAGAGAGCTATCATGCTTTAGGTGGACATTTGTCCAAGAAAAACTTCTAAACCTATATTATCCACTTCATCCTTGTGTAATGTAATTGGTTTTCATGCCTTGACATGTGTAATTTTGACACTTTAGATTCTCTTCTCTCTCCCATCTCACACATTCTATAAAGGCATGTTATTTTGGCTTATGTAATCTAATTCCACACCTAGTGTGGCAAAGACTTGCTAGTTTGATATTGTAAATATAATTTGAAATAAGATATTCAATCTAGTTTTGATTTTATAAACTATTTTTTCTAATTATATGAAGTGATGTATATTGAAAGGTTAAGTGATTGATATATATATCCATGCTTTTTTGCAATCCTTCCATAGTTGATGCAAGTTATTTACTCTCTAATAGGTCACATGAAGTGTTTTCAAGTTCATTGGTCTATCTTCAAGTATTATGAATAGCCTTAGTGTCTAAAAATTATCTTTGGTTTTCTCACCTTTAGTAATAACATGCATATCACCCCTAGGTTTGAAATACTAATGTTAGAGTAATTTAGTATTCTAAGACTTGTGTTGTGAGTCATGTCTCTTAGTGAATTTGTATGTTAATCTTGTGGAGATATTTTTGGTGTATCACCACATTATAATATCTTACTTTCATGTCTACTTATATCTCTTTTCATCCAAGAAATTTGTTAGTGTATGTGATAAGTATTCAAGGATCAATTTAGGGAGGTAGCCCTTAAAGCTAGAGGTTTATCTCTACTATAGGCAACCCACATGCCTATAGTTATTCCAATGTTGCCCAAATCTTATATTAGGCTTGAACATCAAACTATAGGGTGAAAGACTTGGTGACAATAAGTATTTCCTTAAATATAAATATAAATTCATATAAGGTGTGATTTATACCTTTTAATTGATAATTTTTTATTATATTATCAAATTTTAATATAAAATTAAATAATTACATACATTTTATATCTAAAAATAACAATCATAAAAAATTTCCTACAAACATTTAGATCTACTAGATTAAGCCTTACCTTTTTGATGCAGGAGCATCACTACACTTTTGTAAATATCGTTCAAATTAACATGTTATAGTATTTTGTAAGTCATGTCATTCTTTAGGAGTTAGTATTAGTTTCTAGATCTTTAGTGGATTTTAATTACGCTCATATAAGCCTTTTACTACCAAAATCATTTTTTTGAATTTCCAAATTTGCATGTTGAGTTTAGAGACTACAACCTTGTTCTAAAAAGTATAAATGTTGTCATTGTGGATTAGGTGTAAAAAGTGTGTAAATACTAACATGACTCATAATAAATAATTTATGTGATTAGGCTAGTAATTAGGTAACACACTAGAAGGAGTTACATAGGTAGTTAGGAGTTGGTTATAGGATTTTGGAAGCTTTTTAAGTAGATGGTTTTGGTTTTTCAAATAATTAAGTGTATGAGAGTAATGGGGTGGTTTAAAAACATGTAAATGAATAAAAACTCCAAGAATTTAAATATATAGGTCCTTATTTGAAATAAAGATGTTAACATACTCTGCCTTCTTTATGTGAATAACAAAGATTTTTAGTTGATTGACTCCAAGTTGTAAACTAGAGGAATAAACCCTGTTTCCTATGTTGGAGAAGTTGAATGTATTTTGTGTTTAGAGAATGAATTGAAAGAAAGATTCCATGAAGTGTAATTATATTAGGAAAGGTTTGTGGTTTAATTTATTTAAGGCTTTTACCTAGTTATAATCTATATTGAACCTGACTCTTTTTTAATAAATAGTGAAACCCTATGTCTTATGTGTTGGACTGTGTCTAACTTGCAAGAATATAAAGACTTTGAATAAATGTGTGAAACATAAATATTCATATACATATATATTAAATAAAATAGTTGATTTTAAACATTATAAACTAATATTAACCTTGATTTAAGTGTGGAATCACTATCTGAGACCAAAGATCCTATAGAGAACATTTACAAACTCTATATTTTATAACTGTTTAGTCTGTCAAACTAAGAACATATATAAACTAATGAAAATAAGCATGAATAAGGAATTATAATGATTATATAAGGTATGGAGGGTCAACATATATTTATATAAACTTTCACATATCCTTGAAGTCCTTGGTAAATCATTTAAACCTCAATTTCATGCTCTCAGGTTACTCAGTCAGACCCAAACCCTATAGCTAGGGTTTAGAGAAAGAGATTCCATTTGTAAACATTTCCAATGTGGCAAGTTTATCAAATTTGGTCATTTGAGAGAAATTCATGTAGATAAAAATATTTTTTGAGTCCTTAGTCTGAAAGAGTATGTGTCTATACGTGTATTAAAGAGTGTGTATACAAAGTTACAAGCAAGACCTAAATAGGGCTAAGAATAGCTATAAAGGGATATAAAAGTGGTTTTTATGTAGAGTTGGGCATTAAAATTTCATTTGAAGATATAAATTTATAAAGGGTATCGGGATCAGTGGCTAGTTTCCTCATATACCACAATACACTTACATACAAACTGAAAAGGATGAAAAAGGCTACATGCCTATGTCTAAATAAGGGTAGAGAAGGTGTTGAAGTAAGTTATTGTCTTAAGAAGGTTATGGATTAATTAGGGAGAAATAATTCATTAAAAATAACATGTATAATATACCTAAAATTATAATCAAGTCAAGTGAACTTTAGATCATTGCATGCTGAATGAGTTAAAAAAACCATGTCAAGAAGTTGACGAACACAATAAGATTGATCAAAATTGAATGTATCAATGGAAGTGCAGGTATTAGAAATTTTTGAGGTAGATTATTTTAATTTTTATCTAAATAATTTGGTTTCATAGTGATAAATATTCTATGGAAAAGGTTTGTATATGAAGGTACATATTTGTTTTGATTTTCAGTTTGTATATTTGATCAAGTTCATTGAAGGGATGATGAAGAATGCTATAGGTTGCTTGAAATTTTTATAATCAGAATTACAATGTGATTTAAAGTTGGTCAAGGTACGAGGAAAGATGAGATAGGATTGAGAAGAGGTAAAGATCTCAACAATCTCAAGAAGAGAGAAAAAAGATATTGCTTAAAGGATTGGATCCAAGGAGAGAGCTTGGATAAAGGATGGAGCAAGGTGAAAGAGACTTGATTGAGAGAATAAAAATTGTGAAGATAATGATGAGGGAGATGCCTAACACAAAATAACAAGAAATAAATCAAGGAAAAGTAAATAGAGTTGAGAAGGAAGCAACAAGAATAAGACTTATAAAGAGAGATGCATGAGATAAAACAACATATAGCCTTGATGAACCTCATGATAGAGCAGGTGAGAGAGATTGAGAACCCAAATCTTGTATGGGTCATGAAGAAGAAGCCACTTAAGTGGAAAATAAAAATATTTATAAAGAGAAGGAGAATGTAAGCCATGAGATAAGAGAGAGAGAGAGAGAGAGAGAGAGAGAGAGAGAGAGAGAGAGAGAGAGAGAGAGAGAGAGAGAGAGAGAGAGAGAGAGAGAGAGAGAGAGAGAGAGAGAGAGAAGAAGACATTGCTTTGCAAGAAACTCAAGAAGGAGATGCATAAGATTTGGTTGAATGAGTAGCTAAGTAAACAAGATGAAATTTGAAGCCAAACATGTGATGGACATGACCAAGAACAAAAATATCAACTTAAGGGCCTCATTTAAGGCTTGGAAGGAAAACAAAAAAATGATTTTTAGTTTACATATCAGAGTGTTGAGCAACTAGAGAGGGAGATAAAAGATTTAGAGAAAGATTTACATGGTGGCAAGGAGGAGAGTGAAGAGAAGGTGGTTGATGTAGATGAGAGATACATGATGGAGGCCAAAGAGAGTGAAGACGAGGCTTTAGTTGTAGAAGTACTACAACAAATAACATAACCAACCAAAGAGAGAATAAGTAAGCATGATCAAGGGTGTGATATCCAAGAGGACATCCAAAATATTGTTTTCATTAATTTGTGTGTTCCATGTGTAGGTTATTTGTATAACACTAAGAAATTGAAAATGATGAGGTGGAATATCCAATCACAAAAAGATAACCTCAAAGGAAGAATCAAGAGAGAAGTGAAGCAAAGAGGAGCCAACATAAAAAATCATCTCAAAGGTCTAGGTGTTTAAAATAGGCTGTGGGATCCAAGTGGACTTACACTTGGAAGAGGGATGCTATAAGGAACCTAAAATTTAGATCCTTTATAGCTTTCTACGAAATTTTCATTTCGCTCCTTGATAGTATGATGTAGGAGCATCACTACACTTTTGTAAATATGCTTCAAATTCACATGTTAGAGTATTTTGTAAGTCATTTTGGTTTTTAGGAGTAAGTATTAGTTGTTATATATTTTATGGATTATAATGATCTAAGAAATATTTTAGGTGATAATTCAGGTGATGGTTCTACCCCAATTGGTGGCAAAACTTTTATGAGCCATAACTTTTGCACCATAGCTCCGTTTGACTCCCCGTTTGAATCGTTAGAAATATAAAAAAAGAGGAGAAAATGATGAGATGGCATGGATATATGATCAATGGTTTTTAACCCTCAAAATAATAATGGAAGTGTCCTAAATTTCAATTTTAATAGGGTAATCTAAAAATAGTAAGTTTCTTAAAATAGTAATATCTCAAATTCTGTAATGTTATAAATCATGAAACTAAAACCACTTCATATCCCTTAAGATTGGTGAACTTCCACATCCTCCTCATAACTTAAAATTATGTATAAAAATATATATATCCCAAAAAAGCAATGAGATCTCTCTTCTTAGAAATAGGCATATGTTTAGATCTACAAATTTGATCAAATAAGCATCTCTTCTCAGAGATAACATTATTACAATTGCCTTATTCTTGTTTCTTGAATTATATTTCAACTGAAGATCTTAAGTTTTAGATGAATGGTATCAGAATGGTTGTATTTAGAGTGTATGATTCTGAGGATGAGGTCAGATTATAAGAAACTTGGGTGGAAAATAATAGAACCAACAAACTATCCACTTGTTCACTCCAAACAACCTCAAATGGCAGACACCACCAAGACATCCGATCTTTTGAAGGAAATAGTGAATGAATCCTTCTAGTATTAGCAAGCATAAATGCTACAATAATTCACCCAACTTCTCCAAAAAATCTTCATGGGAAATTTTGGCTCCTCATTTGTAACCCCACATCTTTTCAGTGCCTCAACACCTTTCAAGGTTCAGGGGAATTTTGAGCTCCCTACATTTGAAGGATAAATCAATACTGATGTAGTAAAAAATTGGTTGGATCAATTGTCATCCTATTTTTTTATAAATAAATTCATTGATAAAGAGAAGATCACTTTTTCTCTTTTGAAATCACCATTGTCTATCAAAAATTGGTGGGAAGTATACAAGAAGAGATTTTGTATGGATGATATTGGCCTTCAGGTGGAACATACCTTGGATGATTTCATATAAGGTATTAAGGAAGAATACTACCCCATTAGATCATATGATCATCTGTATATAGAGTGGCAACAACTTCACCAAGGTAATAAATAGTCTATTCAAGATTATACTAACATTTTTCATTATCTATCTGCAATATTGAGCATCCAAGAAAGTGAGAAACACAAGGTTATCAAATATCATTGTGGACTACAATGGTATATATGGGGGGGAGATATAGCTCTTCAATTTGGAAACCCTTGGTGAGGTGTACAAGTTCTTGGTGAAGATTGAGTAGAAGCATGGAAGAATGAATATGAAGAGTCAACCTTCAAAATGGAAAAGTGATAAAGAAGGTCAAATACAAAGCCTAAATTGAAAGAAAAAAGAAGGAAAGACTGGGAAATGGTGTGATTACCAAAAATATGGAACTTACTCCAAAGAATAATGTTGATCCATCAAGTCCCTAATTTTTGAATCACAATCCACAATATCTACTACTCTGCCTCATACACACCATATAGTCGAAGAGGATGAAGAAGAGATTGTAGATGTTAAGATCAATGCCATCATTGCTTCATCATAGACCCACAAGGAGAGGCTATATGATAAGGAAAGGTTGTTTCACTCTAATTCATGGGTGACAGGTAAGCCTCTACATTTCAGTCTTGATAGTGGGAGTCAAAATAATTTAATCTTTGATAATGTTTTGAAAATCATAAATCTATCCATGAAGCCTCACCTAAAATCATAAAATATTGGATGGTTGAGTATAGGGAGAAACCTTCATGTCACCCACCAATGTCTTCTCTCATATGTAATAAAACCTTTGTAAAATGAGGTCTTGTGTGATGTGGTCAATCTGGATGTTTGAAATGTACTCCTTGGTCAGCCATTCATGTATGATCCACATGGAATATATGATTCAAGAAATCAAAATATCACCATCACTCTTGGAACATGATGCTACAAGGTACCAAAGGTACCACATTCTACATCTATCTCCCTAATTAGTGCCAAGAAATTCATTCTCATGGTGTTCAAGCCACATAAACACAAAAAGGTCGATGTTGTAGCCCTGAATACACAAATAACAAAAAATAAAGGAAAATATATACCAATCTGAGGAATTTCATGGCCTTCCATCCATAGACTAATTGTCAAACAAAAATGGTAAACAATCGGGCCCAACATAGCTCTACAAAGCACAATCCATTCCAAGTATGCACTGGGAATCAAATCAAAACACAACTGCCACACTTGATAAATCTTGATGCAATGGGGACCATTTGTTATAAAAGAGGGAGGAATGATGTGAACAACATTTCAGGTGACAATCTGTGTGATGGTTCTACCCCAATTGGTGGTAGAACTTTTAGTTTTCATAATTTTTGCACCATAGCTCCACTTGACTCCCCGTTTGAACCATTAAAAATCTAAGAATGAGGATAATGTGATGAGATGATAGGGAGATATTTTCAATGTTTTTTGACCCCAAAAAGTCAAATAGAAGTGTCCTAATTTTAATAATTTTAATAGTATAGTCTAAAAATAGTAAGTTTCTAAAAATAATAATTTCTCAAATTCTATAATATTGTAAATCATGGTAGTCAAACCACTTTATCTCCCTCAAAATTGGTGACCTTCCACATCCTCTTCCTACCTTCAAAGTATGTATAAAAATAGATATAACCTAAAAAGGCAATTAGACATCTCTTCTCAGAGATAGACATATTTGGATCTGTATATCTGATCAATAAAACATCTCTTCTCAGAGATAGCATTATTACAATTGGGTTATTTTTGTTTCTTGAATTATCTTTCAACCAAAGCTCCTAAGTTTTGGATTAGTGGTATTAGAGCAGTTTGTCTTTAGAGTGTATGATCCCAAGGATGAGGTCAAATTACAAGAATCTTGGGTGAAAAATAATAGAACTAGTAGGCTATCCACCTATTCATTCCAAATGACCTCAAATGGCAGACAACACTGAGACATATGATCCTTTTAAGGAAATGGTGAATGAATCCCTCCAATAGTAGCAAGTGCAGATGCTACAATAATTCACCCAAATTCTCCAACAAATTTTGATGGGAAGTTTTGGCTCCTCATTTGTAACCCAACATCTTTTTAGTGCACCAACACCCTTTGAGGTTCAAGGGAATTTTAATATCCCTACA
The DNA here is from genome assembly GCA_037957365.1 of Torreya grandis. Taxonomy (NCBI): domain Eukaryota; kingdom Viridiplantae; phylum Streptophyta; class Pinopsida; order Cupressales; family Taxaceae; genus Torreya; species Torreya grandis. The sequence continues at coordinate 19,524 of JARHVA010010490.1, read as the reverse complement.
TTTGAAGGCAAAATCAATTTTGATGCAATAAAAAATTGGTTAGATCAATTATCATCTTATTTTTATATTAAAAAATTCACCAATAAAGAGATCACTGTTGCTATTTTGAAAGCATCATTGCCTGTCAAAAATTGGTGGGAAGTGTATAAGAAGAGATTTAGTACTAATGATATTGGCCTTGAGGTTGAACCTATCTGGGATGATTTCATATAAGTTGTAAAGGAAGAATACTACCCAATTAGAGCATATAATGATTTGTATATAGAGTGGCAACAACTTCTCCAATGTAAGGAATAGTTTGTTCAAGATTACACTAAAATTTTTCATTCTCTATCTATGTGATTGGGAATATAGGAAATTGAGAAACATAAGGTTCTTAAATATCATGGTGGAATACAATGGTATATATAGGGGGAGATAGAACTCTTCAATTTGGAAACCCTTGGTGAGGCATACAAGCTCATGGTGAAGATTGAAAAGAAGCATGGAAGAATGAATATGAATAGTCAATCTTCAAAAAGGAAAAGTGACAAAGAATGTCAAACATGAAGCCCAAATTAGAAGCAAAGGGAAGGGAAGACTAGGAAATGGTGTGATTACCATAAATTTGGAACTCACTCCAATGAAAAATATCAAGCCATCAAGTCCTTGATTTTTGAGTCAAATCCTCAACATTTACTGCTCTACCTCATACATATCCTAAAATTGAAGAGGATGAATAAGAGACTGAATATGTTGAGCCTGATATCATCATTGCTTCATCATAGACCCATGAGGAGAGGCCAGATGACAAGGAAATGTTGTTTCACTCTAAGTTATGGGTGAAAAGTAAGCCTTTGCATTTTATTCATGATAATGGGATTCTAAAGAATTTAATCTCTACTAATGTTGTGAAAATCCTAAATCTATCCATGAAACCTCACCTAAAGCCATACATTACTAGATTTTTGATTCTAAGGAGAAACCTCCATGTCACCCACCAATGTCTTCTCTCATATGAAATAAAACCTTTCCAAGATGAGGTCTTGTGTGATGTGGTCAATCTATATATTTGTGATGCACTCCTTGGTTAGCCAATCATGTATGATTTACATGGCATATATTAATAAATAAATCAAAGGATCACCCTCACTCTTGGAACACAATATTATAGGGTACCATAGGTACCACCTTCTACATCTATCTCTGTGATTAGTGATAAGAAATTTATTCTCATGGTGGTCAAGTCACGAAATTCTAAAAAGGCTGATGTTGTAGCACTGACTACATAAACAACATAACAACAGAAGAAAATAGATACCAAGCTATGTAATTTCATGGCCTTCCATCCACAGACTAATGGTCAAACAAAAATGGTGAACAATCAGACCCAACATAACTCCATAAAGCACAATCCATTCCAAATATATATCAGGAATCAAATGAAAACATAATTACCACACTTTTTAACAAATCTTGATGAAATGTGGACCATTTCTTCTTAAGGAGGGAGGAATGATCTGAGCAACATTTTAGGAAATAATTCAGGGGAAAGTTCTACCCTAATTGGCGGCAAAACTTTTCAGAGCCATAACTTTTACACCATGACTCTGTTTGACTCTCTATTTAAACTGTTGGAAAGTTAAGAATGAAGAGAAAATGATGAGATGGCATGGAGATATGATCAATGTATTTTGTACATCAAAATCCTAGTGGGATTGTCCTAAAGTTCAATTTTAATAGTGCAGTTTAAAAATCATAAGTTTCTAAAAATAATAATTTCTTGAATTCTGTAATGTTGTAAATCATGAAAGGCATACCACTTCATCTTCATCGATATTGGTGACCTTACATATCCTCCTCCTTCCTTAAAATTTTATATAAAAATAAATGTATCATGAAAAGGAAATCAGACATCTCTTCTCAAAGATAGGCATATTTTTGGATCTATAAATTTGATCGATAAAACATCTCTTCTTAGAGATAACATTATTATAATTGTGTTATTTTTATTTCTTGAATTATCTCTCAACCAAAGATCTTGAGTTTTGGATCATTGGTATCAGAGTGATTTATCTTTAGAGTGTATGATCTTGAGGATGAGGTTATATTATAGGAAGCTTGGGTGAAAAATAATAAAACAAGTAGACTATCCACTTGTTCACTCCAACTCACCTCAAATGGTGGACAACACTAAGACATCAGATCTTTTTAAGGAAATGGTGAATAAAGCTTTCCAATAGTAGAAAGCATAGATGCTACAATAAATCACCCAAATTCTCTAATAAATCTTGATGGAAAAGTCTAGCTCCTCATTTACAACTCCACATCTTTTTAGTGCCCCAACACCCTTCAAGGTTTAGGTGAATTTTGATATCCATACATTTGAAGGCAAAATCAATGTTGATGTAGTATAAAAATGGTTGGACAAATTGTCATCCTACTTTTTTGTAAATAAATTCACCAATAAAGAGAAGATCACTTTTTCTCTTTTGAAAGAATCATTGCCTCTCAAAAATTGATGAGAAGTGTACAAGAAAAGATTTAGTACAGATGATGTTAGCCTTGAGGTGGAACCTATCTAGGATGATTTCATAGAAGCTATAAAGGAAGAATACTACCCCATTGGAAAATATGATGATCTATATATAGAGTGGAAACAACTTCACCAAAGTAAGAAACACTTTGTTCAAGATTACACTAACATTTTTCATTCTCTATTTGTGAGATTGGGCATCTATGAAAGTGAGAAATACAAGGTTCTCAAATATCATGGTGGAATACAATGGTATATATGGAGGGAGATGGAACTCTTCAATTTGGAAACCCCCAATGAGGTGTATAAGTTTGTGGTGAAGATTGAGTAGAAGCATGGAAGAATGAATACAAAGAGTTAGCCTTCGAAATAGAAAAGTGATAAAGAAGGTCAAACACGAGGCACAAATTAGAATCAAAAAGAAGGGAAGAGTAGAAAATAGTATGATTACCAAGTCTAATTACCAAAAATCTAAATATCACTCCAAATAATAATGTCAAGCCATCAAGTCTCTACTTTCTGAATCACAATACTCAACATCTACTACTCTACCTCATACACACCCTATAGTCAAAGAGGATGAATAATATATTATAGATGCTGAGCTTGATGCCATCATTACTTCATCATAGACCCATGAGGAGAGGATAGATAATATGGAAGGGTTATTTCACTCTAAGTTTTGGGTGAAAGGTAAGCATCTACATTTCATTCTTGATAGTAAGAGTCAAAAGAATTTCATATCTACTAATGTTATGAAAAGCCTAAATCTTTTCATGAAGCCTCACCCAAATCCATATAGTATTGGATGTTTGAGTCCAAGGAGAAACCTCCATGTCACCCACCTATGTCTTCTCTCATATACAATAAAACCTTTCTAGGATGAGGTCTTATGTGATGTGGTCAATCTAGATGTTTGTGATGTACTCTTTGGTTAGCCATTTATATATGATCAACATGGCATCTATGAATCAAGAACTTGAAAGATCACTCTCAATTTTGGAGCATAAAACTATAGGGTACTAGAGGTACCACTTTCTATATCTATCTCCCTGATTAGTGCCAAAAAATTCATTCTCATGGTGGTCAAGCCAAAAAAATCCAAAATGGCTAATGTTATAGCCCTGAATACATAAATAATAAATAACATAAGTAAATAGATACCAAGAAGAGGAAGTTCATTGCCTTCTATCCACAGACTAATGGTCAGATAGAAATGGTAAACAATCAGGCCCAACATAGCTCCATATAGCATAGTTTATTTCAAGTATGCATCAAAAATCAAATCAAAACACAACTACCATACTTGATGACAAATATTGATGCACTGGGGGCCATTACTTCTCAAGGAGGGAGGAATGATATGAGTAACATTATAGGCAATAATTTGGGTGATGGTTCTACCCCAATTGGTGGAAAAAAGTTTGGGAGCCATAATTTTTTTACCATAGCCCCATTTGACTCCTCGTTTGAACCATTGGAGAGATAAGAATGAGAAGAATGTGATGATATGACATGGAACTATGCTTGATGGTTTTTGACCCCCAAAATCCCAATGAAAGTGTCCTAAATTTTAATTTTAATAGTGCAGTCTAAAAATAGTAAGTTTTTAAAATTAGTAATTTCTCAAATTTTGTAATGTTGTAAATCATGGAAGTCTAACCACTTCATCTCCCTTGATATTTTATACCTTCCACATCCTCTTCCTACCTTCAAAGTATGTATAAAAATAGATTTAGCCTAAAAAGGCAATGAGACATTTCTTCTCAGAGATAGGCATATGTTTGGATGTATAAATTTGATAAATAAAATATCTCTTCTCAGAGATAACATTATTACAATTGTGTTATTCTTGTTTATTGAATTATATTTCAACCAAAGATCTTGAGTTTTAGATAAGTGGTATCATAGTTGTTTGTATTTAGTGTATGATCTTGAGGATGAGGTCATATTATAGGAAGCTTGGGTGGAGAATAATAGAACCAACAGACTATCAACCTATTCACTTCAAATGACCTTAAATGGCAGACAACACTGAGACATCTGATCCTTTCAAGGAAATGGTGAATGAATCCCTCTAGTAGTATCAAGTGTTGATGCTACAGAAATTCATCTAAATTCTCCAACAAATTTCAATCAAAAATTTTTGCTCCTCATCTGTAACCCCACATATTTTTAGTACCCCAACACCCTTCAAGGTTTAGATGAATTTTGATATCCCTACATTTGAAGGAAAAATCAATGCTGATGTATTAGAAACCTGGTTTGATCAATTGTCATTTTATTTTTTTGTAAATAAATTCATTGATAAAGAGAAGATCACTCTTAATCTTTTGAAATCATCATTGCCTGTCAAAAATTAGTGGGAAGTGTACAAGAAGAGATTCAATATGGATGATATTAGACTTGAGTTAGAACCTACCTAGGATGATCTCATAGAAGCTATAAAGGAATAATACTACCCCATTAGAGCATATGATGATCTATATATAGAGTGGCAACAACTTCACTAAGGTAAGGAACAATCTATTCAAGATTACACTAACATTTTTCATTCTCTATTTGTGAGATTAGGCATCTAAGAAAGAGAGAAACATAAGGTTCTCAAATATTTTGGTGGATTACAATTGTATATATGGGGAGAGATGGAAATTTTCAATTTGGAAACCCTCGGTGGGGCATACAAGTTCATGGTGAAGATTGAGTAGAAGCATGAAAGAATGAATATGAAGAGTCAACCTTTAAAATTGAAAAGTGATAAAGAAGGTCAATCATGAGGCCCAAATTGGAAGCAAAAGGAATGGAAGACTTGAAAATGTTGTGATTACCACAAATCTATAACTCACTCCAAAGAAGAATGTCGAGCCATCAAGTCCCTATTTTTTGAGTCACAATCCTTAACATCTACTGCTCTACCTCATACACACCTTACAGTTAAAGAGGATGAAGAAGAGATTGTAGATGTTAAGCCTGATGCCATCATTGCTTCATCACAAACCCATGAGGAGAGTCTAGATGACAAGGAAAGGTTTTCTCACTCTAAGTTATGGGTGAAAGGTAAGCCTCTGCATTTCATTATTAATAGTGGGAGTCAAAAGAATTTAATCTCTACTAATATTGTGAAAAACCTAAATATGTCCATGAAGCCTCACCAAAATCCATACAGTATTGGATGGTTGAGTCTAGGTAGAAACCTTCGTGTCATCCACTAATGTCTTCTCTTATATGCAATAAAACTTTTCCAAAATGAGGTCTTATGTGATGTGGTCAATCTAGATGTTTGTGATGTACTCCTTAGTCAAACATACATGTATGATCAACATGCCATCTATGAATCAAAAACTCAAAAGATCACCCTCAATCTTAGAACATAGTGCTACAGGGTACCAAAGGTACCACCTTCTACATCTATTTCCCTGATTAGTGCAAAAAAAAATTATTCTCATGGTGGTCAAGCCTTAAAAATCCAAAAGGGCCAATGTTAAAGCCCTGACTACACAAACAACACAACAATAGAATCAAATAGATACCAAGCTGAGGATGTTCATGGAATTCTATCTATATACTGATAGTTAGACAAAAATGGTGAAAAATCAGGCCCAACATAGCTCCACAAAGCAGAGTCCATTCCATGAATGCATTGAGAATAAAATCAAAGCACAACTACCACACTTGATGAAAAATATTGATGCAATGGGGACCATTGATTCTAAAGGAGGGAGGAATGATCTGAGTAACATTTCAAGTGATAATTTAGGTGATGATTCTACCCCAATTGGTGGTATAACTTTTGGGAGCCATAACTTTTACACCATAGCTTCATTTGAATCCTTGTTTAAACTATTGGAAAACTAAGAATGAGGAGAACACGATGAGATGGCATGGATCTATGCTCCATGATTTTTTACCCTTGAAATCCTAATGAAAGTGTCCTAAATTTCAATTTTAATAGTGTAGTCTAAAAATAGTAATTTCTAGAATTCTATAATATTGTAAATCGTGGAAGATGAACCACTTCATCTCCCTTAAGATTGGTTACCTTCCACATCGTCATATTACCTTTAAAGTATGTATAAAAATATATGTATCTCAAAAAGGCAATCAGACATCTCATCTCATAGTTAGGCATATGTTTGGATCTACAAATTTGATCAATAAAACATCTATTCTCAGAGATAACATTATTACAATTGTGTTATTCTTGTTTCTTGAATTATCTTTCGACCAAAGATCCTGAGTTTTGGATCATATAATTAGGCTCATATAAGCCTTTTCTGGCCAAAATGTTTTGTTTGAATTTTCAAATTTACATGTTGAGTTTAGAGACTACAACCTTTTTCTAAGAAGTCTAAATGTTGTTGTTTTGGATTAGTTTTCAAAAGTGTTTAAATACTCACATGACTCAATAAGTCATTTAGGTGATTATCTTAGTAGTTAGGCAACATACTAGGAGTTACATAGGTAGATAGGAGTTGGTTATAGGATTTTAGAAGCCTCTTTAAGTAGATGGTTTTAATTTTTTGAATCATTTAATGTATGAGAGTAATGGGGTGGTTTCAAAATGTGTAAATTAAGAAAACCCACAAGAATGTAAATATACAAGTCCTCATTTGAAATAAATATGATGATAGACTCTTCCTTCTTTGTGTGAACAATAATATTGACTATGCAACAAAATGTGAAATAAAGCATTGAGACAAAGGTGTGTTTTGTGGGAACCCTGATAGTTTTGATATGTTGTATATGATTTATTATATGTTTCAAGCCTAGATTATGTGATTCTAAAATATTTTTAGTTGATTGATTTCAAGTTGTAGACTAGAGGAATAGACCTTATTTCTTATGTGGGAAAAGGTGAATGTATTCTATGTTTAGAGAATGAATTGAAAGAAAGAGTGAATAAAGTGTCACTATATTTGGAAAGGTGTGTAGTTGAATGTCTTTAAGGATTTTACCTAGTTATAATCTACAATGAACCTAACTCGTTTATAAAAAATAGTGAAACCCTATGTATTCTATGTTGGACTATGTCTAACCTACAGTAGTATAAATACTTTGAATGAATGTGTGATATAGAGATATTAATAGATAGATATTAAATCCAAGAGTTGAGTGGAAAAGTTAAAAACTAATATTAACCCTAAGTTAAGTGTGGAAACCCTATCTGAGACCAAAGATCTTATAGAGAACATTTGTAGACTCTATATTTTGTAACTATTTAGTCTATCTACCCAAATATATATATATATATATATATATATATATATATATATATATAATTATGAATAAAAGCATGATTAATGGGTTATAATGCTTTGTTAAGGTGTGGAGGGTAAACATAGGTCTATATAAAATTGTGTAGATATTCAAAGTCCTTGGTAAACCATTTAAACCTTAAGTTCATGCTCTTAGGTTACTCAGTCAGACCCAAACACTACAACTAGGGTTTAGAGAAATAAAATCCATTTGTGTATATTTATATCATGGTACCTTTATCAAATTTGGTCATTTGAGAGATATTCATGTAGACAAAGATATTTTTGTGTCCTTAGTCTGAAAGAGTATGTGTCTATATGTGTATTACAGACTGTGTATACAAAGTTGCAAGTAAGACCTAAATAGGGCTAATAGTAAGCTACAAAGGGATAGACAAGTGGTTTATATGTAGATTTTGGAATTGAAATTTCATGTGAAGAAAATCCTTGATAAAAGGTATCAAGATCAGTGATTATTTTCCTCATATACTATTATACATTTACATACAAAGAGAAAAGGATGAAAAAAGGCTACTTGCCTATGTCTAGAGAAGGGTATAGAAGATGTTGAAGTAAGTTATTATTCTGAGAATGTTATGGATTGATTAGGGAGAACTAAAGAATTTTTTATAACAATCTTGCACTACTAACATATACCAACACTGTTAATTTCCACCTTAAATCTAATCCCACTTCCCTTGATAATAACTCATAGCTTCAATCCACATTCCATGATTCCCTTTGACCATTTTATTTATTCTTTTGATAGTTTTATTAATTGACTATGTTAACCATTACAACACCCTACAATCCTTCTATGGGTTTCTTAAAAATATCTCATACCTCTGTGGTGGCTTCTTGATCTCTAAACAAATCCATTATGCCTTTATTGATAACTTGGTTCACTTCTTTCTGTGATCCCTTGAAGACCTCCTAAAATTTAGATTGACCATTTATTCTCCCATTTTTTCATTATTATAAGTTGATATATTTGTGCTTTAATATTATCTACATGCCTGGTTCATTTCCAATAGAAATTGTGTGTTCAATTACTTTGAGTTTCACTTAAGACTCCTATGTAGGTGGAAAATCACATAAAAACATGTATATATAGGAATCAAATCTCACTCTTACATAAAAATTATTTCACAAAATATATATATATACTCGGTCCTTATCTTATAGAATACAAACAAAGACAATAATAAGATAGGGATCTCAATGCAATCCACCTTGTGATGAATTTCATGGGTTTAATACTCAAATTCATTAATATCATTTACTTGATCTTCCATAAATTATGAATTAAAACATATTTAGCTCAGCTTCCATGAACAACACTACATGCCGCATAGTATTCAATGAAATACAACTTGTATACTATTTCCACATACCTAGTCCCATTTTCTCAATAAATTTGCATACATTCCTTGTCAAATCAATGTCAACTATGAAATAATTATGATTTTTTATAACTTCAATTCCATTATGGTCGAATGTAATTCAATAAATCTTCCTTTATATTGGTCTTCAAATAGGGATCTTTATTCTATTACAACCTTTATTCTTCTCACTATTCTATAAAAGTGACTCCTATAGGTAACTTCTATACAATTCTTTATTACCAATTATACATAATCCTTTCATATACCAATTTTTTTTTAGCATCTTGGTAAAAATTTTTAATGATTTCTATCAAAAAAATTGATATTCTTCATTGAATAGAGTTTCAATCTTGTAACAATACAAAAAAGGAAACTTAATATAGTCTTAATTCAATCAACTAGACTATACATGGTCGAGACCTTATGAACATACTTACTTTAGTTTATAAATATTGATGATGATTTTGGTACTAAAACCCTTGATGAATTGTATTAGCATCATGATCAATTTGTAATCTTATCAAGACTATACCTTTTTATAAAACATCAATACCAAACCAAAATCGATCCTCTCTAATCTCTAAGGATTCAAGCTGTGAAATGGCAAGTTTCCACTTTATAAGAGTCTTCTGAGTGGTTTGAATGTTATTTGACCTATACATTTTACATAAACCTAAACAATTTTATGTTTTTATGAACAAATTGAAACATATACTCAGACCAAGTGTCCCACATCTTATTAATTCTACCTATGCAAGGATATTATTGTATCAAAATAGCCTAAAAATAATCGTATCTTGATTTGAATATCCATAGACTACAAAATTATCTCTTTTATATATTTTTATACTTCCCATAATCAATTATTGCTGAGAGAATTCATTCCCAATGCTAGTTAATAGTCTAACAATTAGAAAATACATGAGCATACCTAAGATGTTGATTATTCCACCAGATGGAAATATTACAAGCCTTTATAGACATTCATGATATAACTCCATGTATTATAAAAATACTTCTTTTTATTAATTGACTTTGTCATTTATGCACAATCCCATTATTTATATACAAGGATTTTTTCCAATATATAATTATGTACATATGCAATCCTAGAGAGGCCACATTCTCCTCTGCTCTATATTAACATTTTAAATAGTTTTATTAAAAAAAATCATAGGCCAAGAGGGCCTTATCCACCTCTCCCTCACTACCTTGCCTTGAATGGTTTTTATACATGTTTAGTTGTTTCCTATATTACTTCTTACCCATACTTATATCTAACAATTTCCTACTTTCTCTCTCCTCTAACCTAGCTAGGACTTTATTAGCCACACTATAATAGTAAAAATTGCTTTTTACTTGATTTTGGATTAGAGGAAATCCTAAGTTTTCTCAATTCCTTTTTTAAAACTTAGAATTGATCTAGGTTTGGTTTTTCCAACGTAGGATTCTCCTTCTAGATTGATATGAGGTGGTCCTTTACATTTTCATAGGTAAAAAGACGTCTACATCATACTATTGACATTTTATCTATGTGAACACATATGTATTATAAAAATAGACTTTAGAACATACTTAGGGCCTTTCAAGGCATTTACAATGTAATTTTGAATTTTTATCCCTCTTGTCAAGGCTTATTGACTCTCTGAGACTATTTATGTATAAAATTACAAAAATGAGCTGATGCTCCTGCATTAGAATCTTGGGCTTAAACATTTCATGAGCTCTTAAGATTCATCATATTTGTTTACATGCCCAATTACAATTGAAACATTTTTTTATAGATTGTCTTCTTTTTTCAATCTCTCATAGAAGTGTGCATGTTCTTTACTGCCACACTTGTGTTTCTTCTTGCTAGTTGTTTTCTCTATCCATGCAATGCTATGTTGCTTCTTCTTCTTCTCTATAGTCTTCTACTATGCATTTTTATCCTCTTGAATGAGGATATCAGCTTCTATTTTCTTCTCTTGAGATCTTATAAGATCTCTCTTATCAATGTTCTTCACCTCTTCTTCTATCAAACCTATATACACACACTCAAATGAAATATTAGAAACAAAAATTTGAGACCCTTGGGTCTCTCCAAATTTTTGAGCCCATACTTGCTGCTCAACTATGATTTCTTCTTCTTTCATCTTCATATTTACATTACACCAATGTTCTACCTCCTCAATTGTTGTTTTAAGACAAGTTTTATCCTCCTCTTCATGGTTTATGTCTTGCTCCAAAGTTGTCATTTCTTCTAACAACTGCTCTTCACTTTGGTAGACAAATATTTTATCTTATTGCTCAACTATCAGCTCTTCATCACTTTATTATTCAAAATTTTCTATCTCCTTTAATAGATCTTCTTCATTATTTAAATCTATGCATTTAGCCTTCTCTCCATCATCTTCTTCACTCTTGAGTCTCTCCATTGACTCAAAAACTTCATGTTCATCCATAGCTTGTGTACATGCACTCAAAACATAAAAAAATATTAGATATAAAAATTTTAGGCTAATTTTCCCCTTGAGTATCTCCTTCCTAATCAAGTTGATGATCACCTTCCTCATACTCTTTCATTTGCATATTCATATTGAGATTTCTTAGCTCTTCCTTAAGTTGATTGCATAGCAATTTATTTGTCCTCTTTCTTTTTCTTGCTACTAATTTTATTGGTCATTTTACCTTCTTCTTCATTACCCATCCACTCCATGGGTTATTCATGCTCTCAATCATGAGCTTCACTAGTCCTATTCTCTGCTTCAAATCTTCCATTACCCTTTACAAGTTTTTATATCATTTTTTCCTTATCTTTTATCTCTCTTTATCCTTTCTCATCTAGTTCACATCTCTTGGTAGTCTCTTTGTCACCTTTTTTACTAATTCTATCAACTCCTCTTGTTTCATCTTTCTTATCTCATCCAAGTTTGTTACACCTTAGACTTTTGACAGTTTATCTAAGTTATCTTCTTGGATGTTCTCTTAGAACAACCACTATGCTCTTTCTATTGAGATTATCCTATCTCTTTATATTTTTCTCAAGCCTCTCTTGGCTTTTCCAATTCCTTCTTAGCCTTTCTAGGCTTTGACTACCTTGAACTAGTTCCTAAAATTACCTACAAGTATAATCACTAAAACAATATCATTAACAATATTTATAACTATATCAATCACTTTATCAAAATAATCAATCTTTTAAAACCTCTATCCTTTAATCTACAATAAAATTCCAATTCCAATAGCTTCACATTTTAATGCACTCTTGTTACCTTTTTCCTATAATCTCTACAAATTTGATCCTATGACTTTAGATAATTTTTCAATTTTCTCACAAAATCTCTTAACTATTATTCAATTTTAGAACTAATTCATTTCCAAAAGATCATTCCTATGCTTTAATACCAAAATGATAACAATCTTGCACTATTAGCATATACCAAGACTTTCAATTTCCACCTTAAATCTAATCCCACTTCCCTTGATAATGGCTCATAACTTCAATCCACATTCCATGATTCCCTTTGGCCATTTTTTAAATTCTTTTGATAGGGTTCTTAATTGCATGTGTTAACATTACAAAACCCTACAATCCTTCTATGAGTTTCTTAAAAAGATCTCATATCTCTGTGGTGGCTTCTTGCTCTCTACACAAATCCATTATGCCTCTATTGATAACTCAGTTCACTTCTTTCTATGGTCCCTTCAAGGCCTCCTAAAAGTTAGATTGACCATTTATTCTCCCATTTTTTCATTATTACATGTTGACAGTTTCATGATTTATTATTATCCACAGGCTTGGTTCATTTTAATTAGAAAATGTGTGATCAAATACCTTGAGTCTTACTTAAGACTCTTGTGCAGGTGGGAAATCACCTAACAACGTATATATACAAGAATCAAATCTCACTCTTATAGAAAAACCATTTCACATAATATATATAGACTCAGTCCTTCCCTTACATAATGCAAACAAAGGCAATAATAAGATAGGGATCTCGATGCAATCCACCTTGTGATGAATTTCATGGGTTTAATACTTAGATTCATTAATACCATTTACTTGGTCTTCTATAAATTATCAGATACTTAAATGAATGAATTAAAACATAATTTAGCTTAGATTCCATGAATAACATTGCACTCCACATAGTATTCAATGAAATATATCATGTATAGTATTTCTACATACCTGGTCCCATTTCCTTGCTAAATCTACATACCTTCCTTGCCAAATCAATGTCAACTATGAAACAATTATGATTTGGTAGAACATCAATTCCATTATGATCAAATTTACTTCGATAAAACTTCCTTTATATTGGTCTTCAAATAGGGATCTTTATTCTATTACAACCTTTATTCTTCTCACTATTTTGTAAAAGTGACTCCTACAGACAACTTTTATATAGTTCTCTATTACCAATTATACATAATCCTTACATATACCAAATACTTTTTATCATCTCGTTACAAAACTTTAATGATTTCTGTTGGATAAATCGATAATCTCCATTGAATAGAGTTTCAATCTAGTAACAATAAAAGAAGGAAACTTAATATTGTCTTAATTTAACTAGCTAGACTGTACATGGTTGAGACCTTATGAACACACTCACATTAATTTGTAGATATTGATGATGATTTTGATGCTAAAACCCTTGATGAATTATATTGGCATCATGATCGTTTTGTAATATTAGAAATACTATAACTTTTTATAAAACATCAATACCAAACCAAAATTGATCCTTTCTAATCTCCAAGGATTCAATATATACAATGTTGAGTTTTCACATTATAAAAATCTTTTGAGTGGTTAAAAAGTTATTTGACATATAAATTTTACATAAACCTGAATGGTTTTATGCTTTTGTGAACAAATGGAAACATATATTCAGACCAAGTTTCACACATATTATTAATTTTGCCTATGCAAGGATATTATTGTATCAAAATAGGCTAAAAATAATCATAACCCAATTTGAATCTCTATAGATAACAAAATTTTCTATTTTATAGATTTATATACTTCCCATAATCAATTATTATTGAATGAATTTGTTCCCAATGCTAGTTAATAGTCTAAAAATTACAAAATACATGAACATACCTTAGTTGTTGATTCTTCCACCAGATGGAAACATTACAAGCCTTCACAGATAGTCATGATGGTACTCCATGTATTAGATAAATACTTCCTTTTATTAATTGACCTTGACGTTCATGCACAATCCCACTATTCATATATAAGGATTGTTTCCCATATATAATTATTTATATATGTAGGCCTAAAGAGGCCATATTCTCTCTACTCTATATTAACATTTTAAAAAATGTTATTTATAAGCACATAGTCAAATAAGGCCTTATCCACCTCTCCCTCTCTACCTTGCCTTTAATGGATTTTATACATGTTTAGTTGTTTCCTAGATTCCTTCTTACCGATACTTATCTCTTAACAATTTCCTACTTTCTCTATCCTCTAACATAGCTAGGACTTTATTAGCTCCTCCATGATAGTAACAATTTCTTTTTACTTGATTTTGGATTAGAGTAAATCCCAAGTTTTCTCAACTCCTTGCTTTAAACTTAGAATTGATCTTGGTTTGGTTTTTCCAATATAAGATTCTCCTACTAGATTGTTATGAGGTGCTCCTTTATGTTTTCATAGGTAGAAAGACATTTACATCATACTATTAACCTTATATCTACATGAATACCTATGTATTACCAAAATATACTTTAGAACCTACAAGTCCTTTATAATTTAATATTGATCTTTTAACCCTCTTGTCAAGACTTATTGACTCTCTTAGACTATTTTTGTACAAAATTATAGAAATGAGCTGATGCTCCTACATCAATTATGAAGAACATGTCTAAGATTCCTAGAATCATAATCAAGTCAAGTGAACTTTAGATCATTGCATGTTGAATGAGTTAAAATAACCGTGTCAATAAGTTGACTAACATAATAAAATTTATCAAGATTGAATGAATCAGTGGAAGTGCATGTATTAGAGCTTGTTTAGGTAGAGTATTTGAAGGTTGTTCTACATCACTTTTATGGATTTAAAATAAAATTTTCATTAAACAATAATGGTTTTAGAGAAATTTTTTTGGCAACAAGATACATTCAATCACCTACAAAAATGAGCCCTTTATTTTATATGTAATTGATGGTTCCATTTTGAGGTTATAAGATGCATATGATCACATTTACATATTATTAACATGTGTCACAATTTTTTGAGGGCACATAATACATCTTGAGTGTTACCAATGAGGGATGTGTTTACTATCTAGTGAAGAGGTGGTAGATAGACAAGGATGACATTCTATTAAAGTTTGTTAATGTATTTTATTGTGTTTTTAAATCAGTCTCAAGGCTAGATAAGATTTTTATTATTTTGTTTTTTCACACAATGAAAATTTCATTTTGATTATTTAATATGATATATCTTCATGTATAGGCCATGGAAAGGTGATATAATGAGTGAGAGATTGGTTAAGATTGAATATGCTTCTCTACGTGAATATGATGAGAATATTTGTTATGTCTAAGTTTTATTATTGAGAGTGATATATTTTGTATTTTAATAAATTTTACATTGGAAAATAATTGTGCATGGTTGTTTATATACTTGTGGCAAAAAATATGTTTTTGTAAAGGTGAGATCCATAAAACTAGAAAATATGTATATTTGTATTTACTACAATGATCCTTCATTTCTAAAACTTTACAATCAATTTTGCATTAAATAAAATTTGATTTTAGATTAGTTTTTATTATAAAAATGTAGAACTTAGCCTACCTCAAAATGGTTGCATTCCCAATATCTAATCTATGCAAGATTTGAAAAATGTTACACATTTTTTCCTAATGAATGAGAAAAATGAATGTTTTTTATGGTCTATACATGTCAAAATATCAAAAAAATATTATTTTTCAAACTTATAATGTTATTTAAAAACTATATAAAGTGTTTCATCAATATCAATTATCATTTTAAATAATAAAAAATATAATATTACCAATGACCGAGGAATGAAATCATAACCATAAAGCATATGCAAATATTTACTTGCTTTGATAATCAACCATGTTTTTAGTGTAATATTAAAAACAATCTCATAGATGACAATATTTCATGTAGATTAGTTTTTTTTCAGCATTTTTTTAATTAATTTTATATTTTTTATGTGTTCCATAGTTTACAATATATATTAGAGAATGAATATCATTCTATTTCCTTGATTGTCTTGTGTGTCACATATTTGTGTAGCTACCATAGATACTAAAATATGGTACTAAGTACTTTAAAATGACAAACTTGACACACATTTTACATGCACAAATTAATAACACAAATAGGGTTTTAAAATCACATTATTTGACAACTACATGTTACCTTCTGAGTTTCATTCTTCAATTCTACTCTTACACACTTAAAATAGCCTCACTATTTATTTCCAACCTACATACAATCCTACATATATATTCTAATATCCTCATTTTAATCCTTATATGCATGGGTTATTAACATCATTATGGGTTAGTATCCCTAGTTGATAATGACCTATGTGACATCACCAAACCTCTGCCAATAATGGCTAGTTTAAAAAAGCAAACCTTTCCTTAGTGTAAAACCATTTTCCTAGCATGTTTTTTTATTAATGATAAATATGGGTTTTAAAGATGAGACCTACCCTTTATAATAAATAAAAGAGGTAAGGTCATCTAAAACCAAAAAATATAATATTTCCTACAAAAAAAGACCAAAAAATAACATAAAACAACAAAAACACCAAAAGAACAACATTCACAAAATGACCAAAAAAAAAAAACTAAGACCCTTCTATACCATTTTACTTTTGTAATACTAGGGTCATATTTATTGGTTATAACTCCTTTCATTTTCATTTCCTTTTGTTACTAACCATCATCTATTCAACTCTTTTATCTCTATTACGCAAGATAGGAATTGAGAGTTTCAAGAGCATCACCTAGTTTATGATTCAACAACAAAACCATAGCTACAAGCATTCACCTTCTAAATTGTAATTTAATGTAGTCCCATCCATCAAACCTTCATGAGATTTACCTTTAATTTTCTTTTTGTATTCTTTAAATATTGTATCCCCATAGGGATCTTTTTCCATGGGCTTTAAGGGACCATATTTGGCACTTCATTTTTGACAAATGGTTCAACTATTATATGTTCTAAACTTTCATCCTTCCACCAAGTATTTTATTTCTTTCTCTTGATGTTTGGATAATCACTAACCAAATGAATTGTATCAAAACATATGTGAAATCTATAAGGTAAAACTTCATAATTAATAGATTTAACCCATGTTTTAATCTTCATAATTTAACCAACTTGAGCCAAAAGATCTTTAGTACACATCAAAATTAAAAAAATATTCGGGCATAAGTTGAATGGCCCCTTTATTGTATGATGGGATCTTTATACCAAAATTCATCAATAGAATTGCCTTTTGCTTTAAAAATACCATGGGACATAGGAGGCGGGTTTAGAATCCATTACCAAATTTATTTTAAATTAAAAATTACACTATGGGGGTTGAAATCAAGATACTAGGGTATATCCAACTTATATTTCTCCTCCCAATCCCAAAATTAATCATTAAAAACAAGGTCTTTCTCTTTAGCAGAGTTAAAAATTATAATGAAAATGCCTAGGTCACAAGCTATGATTTTTATATTACCTTATACTAATCTTTACAAGTAACCCAAGATCCATCCATGAAGTTCATGGAGGTAGGCTAGAGGACATTAAACTTACAAATAATTTCATTTTAATAAATCCACTCTTGCTTACCAACAATCACCTCTAATGCCTTCTCATAGAAAAAAGATAGCTTGCTTATATTTAATAGGGACTAAAGGATTAACATGGAAAAAATATAGAAATTAAAATAGCATAGGTGGGTCTAATCCCTACAATAATCCATTTCATATTTATTGTTTCTTCCTGCATCAACATTGGGTCATGTCCAACCTCACAATATCTATCTTTTGGGCTCTCAGTCAAAATAAAGATAGGGTTCTAGTCCCATGTATTTATCAACCCATACATTCACATCACATATGTCTCTATTTTCCTTATATTTTACCCTATATTTTTTACATGAAATGCAATGGCCTTCCTAGGGTTCAAATCCTCCCTTGATGAAAAATTATTCCTATCTCCATCTCACTATTACCTACTGCTGTTGCAAACTGGTCATTCTTCTAGATGGTCAAATATCCTAATACATTACTTTCTACATTTTCACCTACATTCGATCAAATATTTTCTACCACCACCACCAAAACTTCATCACTTAGAGAAAAAACCTTAGAAGGCATCATGATTTTATTTCACACAAATAATATTAAAGTTACTCTATCTAATTCTAATGTTGATGGCATGAGAAATCATGTATTTGGAATCATATATATATGATTCCTCAATTGTCAAGGGATTGGTATTTATCATGTACACATGTATACTCTACTAAAATTTGATAAAAATGTTACTTATTAGTCACAAATTATGAATTGGTCACTAGGAGAAGTCACAATCCAAGTCTAAAAGAAACTAAACCCAAGTCAAAGAAAGATTTTTAAAATACCAAATCCAAACAATTAGCTCCATTTATATAGCAGATACATTATTTTTAACATTTCATACTATAGAATTTTTATTTAAAAATGATTTTACTTGGGGACTCTACCATAGTTTATACAAATTTTAAATAAATTTGGCATATTTCTTGCATTACAATTCTATTTTATCTTTAGAGAGGTAAAAATGATGCAATTATTAACAATGAGCATTTATGAAAATGATTTATTAATGTGAGTGTAATTTTACCTATATCAATTTTTTTTTAGATTATTTTTCAAGCATAGAAGTTGTGCTTCAAGGTTAAGCACCTCCACACTCCTATTTGTCATTGGGGTAATGCCACTTGTATTTCTATTAGAATTCCTTGTGACTCCCCATAAATATGACATTTTGGACAAGACCAAATATTCAAAGAATGCATGAGATGGTGGCATAAGTATTGAAATATTTTTTTATTTTACGTTACTACTTATCCTCATAAGCTTACACATTCAGGTTTATTGGAGGTTGGTCATTTGCGTAGGATAATGGATAAGGTCCTATGGTCTAGGATGAGAAAGTGAATCATGTTCTCTATAATTTAGATATCTCCCCTTTGAGGACATAGGATTAGGATGGGAATGAATAAAAAAAATATAAAAATATTGTTGAGACCATATACTTGATATTTTACACCTTCATAGTGTTGATAGATGAGACAAAGCTTATATTTTTTCTACCACCTCCTGGTGAGGACTAGAATCAAT
>JARHVA010010489.1:0-164268 GCA_037957365.1 Torreya grandis | reverse complement strand
AAAACAAGTGTTCATAAGACCAGAACTTGGACAAGGCTAAGGAAGGGCAAAAATGACTATATGGGAATATTTAGGACCATTGTGGACCATGACAAAGCCATATGCAATACATTTGAAATTTTAAATTTAAAGGGGTTGACTAATTTTTACTTGGGGTAAAAATTTCAACAACTACCATGCTCCTTTAGGTTGGCCATGGTGTTTCATGAATAATGTAGATATATGCTTCAAATAGTGATACATGAGTTTTTAAAAAAGGGAAGGAGTGTGTGGTCATTCCTTTGGATAATGAGAAAGGGCTTCCATATGTGGAATGTGGATTTGTATGAGAAATTTAATGGGATTTATAACATCACTATGTAATGGATGGAAATGTTGGATCCATATTAGAAATGGTCACTTCATTAGATGATTCATATGTTGAGCATGGTCATTGATGTCTTAGGTTGTCATTAATGTCAAGAAGAGAATGAGGTATTAGTGCATTAATGAAAAATAAGTTTATGTTTAATATATTAGAGAGTATAAGGAATATTTTTTGGTTATTGATTATAAATAAGAGGTTGTGAGGCATCTATATATGTCTTGGTGAAGTCATGGTGTGTCATTTGATCATTTGGAGAAAGAAACATGCATATTATATATGAAGAGAAGCCAAATCATCATTGCACATCATGGAAATATGAATTACCAAGTAGGTTTGTGAATTTATTGTATGTACTCAAAAATTCAACATTGGTCAAAGTTTTTCATGGTAATGTTGTCTATAGTGATAAGAAGGTACCCTAAAGATTTGGTGTCTTGAAGTGTTTCCTAGCTCAAGTTATAAACCTACAAAGTTGATCTAGCAGACTGTGG
The DNA here is from genome assembly GCA_037957365.1 of Torreya grandis. Classification (NCBI taxonomy): domain Eukaryota; kingdom Viridiplantae; phylum Streptophyta; class Pinopsida; order Cupressales; family Taxaceae; genus Torreya; species Torreya grandis. The sequence continues at coordinate 163,410 of JARHVA010010489.1, read as the reverse complement.
CATGCTCAAGACCACCAAGTTTAAATGAATTAAATTTTTGGGTTAATTATTCAAGATATATATAATTTATATCATGCAAATGGAGATATAATTGTGAGCACAAAGTCAAATAGGTCAAAGGATCCTGAGTTTGAATGTGATAGTGACAATTATCTCAATCACAATAAATTGATAGTAGATCAATGACACATGGGTAATCATGCAAATAGAGATTAATTGTGAGAATTTATTCAATAATTCAATAATATTAGAAGTCACATGTGACTACCAAGTCACATAAGAGTAGATATTGATATCAGTGTTCACAGAAGGCATGTGAGGCTACCAAGTGTCACAATCATGGAAGCTCGTATCTAGGATCAACAGCCAATATTACAAGTTAAATCTAGGAGTATCCCAAGGAGATCAATGGAGTGAATTTTATCTAGTTTATAGGATTCATAATATGAATACACATGTCTATAATATTTTTCATTGAATAGTGATTGTTGTAATTTGAATTTGCAAATTAGCAAAGGAAAACTAGTCTACATTGTTTGATTCATATCTTGAGCATATGAAGGAATTTGATGATGGATTAAAAAGAAAATTTTTAAAGGAATTAAAGGTACATATATTAAATTTGAATAAATTTTTTGAATGTCTATATAGTTTTATATATTTATCTCCAAATTTGACTATTGGTTTGACCATCTTCTTTTAAAAATCCAGGAAGGATGTTTAAGTTAGTTTTTATGGTATTTGAATGTTTTAATGTGATTTAGCTATTGGAGAGTGTTATATAATATATGAAGGTGATTTATGTGGATTTTATAGGTTTTAAAAATCCATATTTAGTATGAAAACATTATTATAATTTGTCTTTTTATTCATTCATGGTGTTCTTGTGTATAAGGCTAATGTCTGAGTAGATTGTGCATATGAAGAGAAGTGTAGTGTTGGATGTAATAACTTGAAGGTATTTTAAGGGGTCCTACAAATTGAACCTATGCATTTTAAATTTTCACATGTGTTCCTATTTTTCTTTGTGAAGTGCTAAAGGAGTGTATAGGTCTCCATGAGACCTATAAGGGCTAGTAAGGCCTAATTGAAAGATGTAGCTGCTTAAGGGTGAACCATGGATGCTATGGTCAACGTAATGAAGGTGGTTTCATGTTTTTTCTTAGTGTGATATAAGCATTAAGGGTTAATTCATTTCTAATGGTTGACCAAGAATATGATATTCATGAAAGTTATATAAAGAGTGAAATCAAAGGTGATGGTTTTCTAGAGATTATGTGTGAAGATGAGTTGAAGTGCAAAGAAAAGAGGAAAGTGAGTGTGCCCAATGGATGGATTGAAGACCATAGTAGTTTGAGGATTATTTGAATAACCTAAAATTCATATTTATGATTTCATAATAGTGTTCATGTAGGTTTTTAAATTGAGTATGAGAAAAGAGGTCTAGAGTGATCCAAAAGGATGTTCTCGATGCATTATTTGTGTGTGAAGACTTGATAGAGTGTGAAGGGTTGCAAAGAGGTGTATACATTTTTTATCCATTAGATCAAAATGAAATTATAATTATGGATTTTTTGATATCATAGGTTTTTTGTGGGTGCTCAACATCTAAGACAATTTGGTGTTTGTTCATGCTTAGGGGTGGGTGCTCATTGTGAAGTGGGTGTTTCACTAAAATTCTCATGTTTGCGATCATCCTATAGGATAAGTATCCCATGTTTTTATAGGCTTGAGAGTGGGTTTTACTCCCCATTAGGTTTTTCCATAGAATTCATGTGTTGTATGTTTGATCTTGCATCATCTCTCTTGTTCATTATTATGAATGACTTGTATACTTTATGAATACTTTTGGTGATTGATAAATGGTTTGAAAGGGTTGTAATTGAAGTTTGAATTATCTTTCATCACTGATTCACCCCCCCCTCTCAATGATTACCTCTAACAATTGGTATCAAATCCATAACTTCTTTTCAAGTTTAACCACTTGAAGGTGATCCAAGGTACAATATGGCAAGTCAACATATGTAGGGTTTCTCTAAAAAGCAAGCATCATTACTCAATGGTTCCAATTATTCTTTTTGGATTGAAATGATAAAGACCTAAATCATGTTGCTAGGTTTGACATTTTGAAATCTATTGTGGATGGATATTATATACCCCCTATTACTCTAACTAGTGCAGCTGATAAGAAGTTGAGAGAGAACAATTCCCAATATATGAATGATATCATTTATTATCTATCTAAGGCTAAGTTCACCAAGGTGATCCATTATAGGACTACAAAGGAAATTTGGGTCAAATTACAAACTATCTATGAAGGACACTCAAAGGTAAATTTGGCTAAATTTTAGACCTATCAAAGGAAATTTGAAGATGTCAAAATAAAGGAAGAAGATACTATGGCATATTTTTTTCTAAGGGTTGATGAGGTAATCAAAATGATCAGAGATCTTGGAGAGTATATTGAAGAAGCTACTTTAGTACAAAAGGTATTTAGGTCTCTTACACTCAAGTTTGATTCATAAGTATTTGCTATAGAAGAAAGTCTTGATCTTACTCAGATGAAGATGGATGAACTACATGGCATCTTTACTGCCTATGAGATGAGAGTGAATGAAGACCAACCTCATAATAAGGAAGCAACCTTCAAGGTGATCAAGGAGATAAAATCCAAGAAGAAGAATTTAAGTCTTGAAGACTTTCATCTTAATGAAGACTAACTTGAAGCCACTATTTTAAGCAAATTAAATGTGGGATCAGATAAGTATGAAGGAAGCTTCCATTTAAATGTTTTCATGTGGTAAAGTTGGTCATTTTTTAGCTAAGTTCCCAAATAGAGGTAAGACTAAACACAAGGAAGTTCATAAGAAGTCTCATGCGGAAGAACACAAAAAATTAAAGGGTCTTATCATGTACAAAAAGATCTTAAATAATAAAAATGGAAATAAGGAGTCATACAAAGGTAGTAAGATTCTTTACCATGAAGAAGACAATAATTCATCTACTGAAGTAGAAGAAAACACATCAGAAAGTGATGATTATTTTCATGATGAGGATACAAAGGCATTATTTATGGCTCTTAATGATTATGAAGTTGAATGTTCTTTAAGCAGAGATTTTTTAGGAGGAGATATCTCAAAGGAAGAAGATGAGAAAGACACTCTTGAAGACAAATATCTAAATAATTTGGAAGAAATGAAGCATTTACAAGGAAAAAATAGAAATCAAGCTTCCTTGATCAAGTCCTATGAGGAACAAATTGGTCTATTTGAAGGAAGGTTGAGTAATGAAGTCAAAGAGCATGATGATATCATGGAACATATTAAAACTCAAGTTTTCACCTTTGATGAAGAGGTAAAGAGTAAGGATATAGAATGTATCATGTATAAATCAGAGATGGAGTCTTTACAGATGAAAATAAATCAAGATATGAACAATCTTGAAACATATTAGAAGTTAGAAGCAAACATCTCTAAAAGAGATAACCTCATGATAAATAAAGATGTAGTTGATGATTTAGATAATGAGGCTAAATTGATGAATGCTATTGAAGATTTGAATATTGAGAAGAAATAGAACAAGAAAATGATTTCATAAATCAAGTACTGTGAGGAGAAATTTAGTGTGTTTAAGGCAAGAATGAATGATGGCACTAGGGAGTATGAAGATATAGTCAAGCATCTTAATACTTAGTTGGAAACTATGTCTACAAGCCTAAAAACTAAATAAAATGAATGGTCTAGGTATATGATTTAAATTTAGTTCTTTAAGGTTGAGTTGGAGAAAACATATAGCAAGGTAAGGTATTTGCTAAAGTTTGAAATGAGTGATACTGATCTTGACAACATTTTGAGTAGTCAAATATCTACAAGTGATAGATCTAGTCTAGGTTTCAAAGAAGAACAAAATGTTGCAACTCAAGACAAAGAGAAGGATAATATGAATAAGAAGAGTTAGACCTTAAAGGTCAATGATCAATCAAGGAATGATGGTGATAGTAGATTGAAAACTAATCTTATCAAACAACCAAATGCTATGAGGTATGCAAATTGCAATGGTTATTGTTACTCTTGTAATTAGTTTAGTTATAAGATAAAATAATGTAGAAGATCCTCAAGGAATGAATTTGCATAAAATTATGAGAAATATAATGGAAATCATGAAGAACATCATCACTCAAGACAGTTAGCAGGTTCACAAGGAAAGAGTTACATCTTGTGATATAGGTGTCATGGGTTTGGTCATATTACAAGGTTTTACAATACCTTCATCAGGAGACCAAATGATTAGGTAAATGAATGGATTCATGAAACTTTAAGGAATCATCATATATCTCAATCATAAGGTATGTACAATCCATGAAACTTCATTTATTTCAAATGTCATGAGAGAGGTCATATAGCAAGGTTATGTAGGAATGGTAAGGAATGTCAATCCTTACATGAAGAAAATAAACCATAGTGAATGGAGGCCTAAGGAGATAGGCCTAAGGATATGAATGAAAAATGGGCTAAAAATGGATTATTTGTCATGAAAAAATAGGGAACATGTTCAAGAGTCAAGAAATAAGACTTATTGGCCAAATAGACAAGGAGATCAATTAGGATCTTGAGATAAAAGAAAAGAATGAGGTTGAGGACTCATTCAAAGTCAATCTGAATATGAGTAAGGACTAAAAGTTAAGAAAGAGCATGGATATGTAGGATTCTCATAATTTTTGGGATCTTTAGTCCCTTGATGATTTATGGGTATCTCTATGTATGCTTCTTATGAGACATCTTTCATGTGTGGAAGCATGTGTTCTCTAGGTGATGATCAAAGTACCAATCAAGTTAGAGAAGGTCATTGGCTAAGGGAGAGCTAAATCAGGTATTTTGATAATTTTTAAGACAAAGGGTAAGCAAGATATTATGAAAGGTCAGCTTATAGATGAAGGAATTTGAGAATGTCAAATCATTTTGGATGTTGGTTAAAAAGGTTGATTAGTCAAAGATAAGGACAAATAGTTTGACATGAGACAAAGAATGAAGTTAGAGGGAGCTATGTTTTTTAGTTTATCAGGTCCAAGGATCAAGAAGGCTAAGTGTAGAGTAGCTTGATGTATGTTCATGTCTCTTAGTTTTTTGGTTACAATTCTAAAGATGCTTCTAGGTGCTTTTAGACCTATGATGGTGTTGATGCCTCTAAATGCACCATAGGGTTCCTTAGTGTTTAAATAACACTTCTCATTTTGTAATTTGATGAATTTAGATCATGAGTAGTAGGTTATGGAAACTTGATGTCACCTATGGTGAAATAGCAGTAGAGATATGTATCGGTGTCCCATAAATTTATAATGAGTGATGGTTGGGAGCCATCATGGTTCATTCTTTATGAATTATAGAGAATCTATGCTAATACTTAGTGAATTGTGATATAGATTTAAGCTACAGACTAATCTAAGTGGATATTTATATTAAAGCTTAAACTAAAGTGGTCTGGTGTAAAAAAGAGCAAAGATAAGGGTAAGGCATAAAATAAATGAGTGATTGCCAATTTTGGTTTCAAATATCATGACAAAGCATCAATTGTAGTTGAGTATGCTTATAACCAATATATGATGTAACATAACCTAATCTCAAGTTCCACTATATACCAGGAAAACTTCAAAAGAGCATGTAAAGAATCACAAGTAAGAACTAGGTCTACTTTTAGGATTTACTATTATAATCAAATAGCATTTGCACATCTGAATACAGATTAAAATGAAATGAAGCAAAACCTAAGATCCTCCAACTAATCTAGCATATGCACAAATTAGAAACCTTGTGATTAGAAAATATAACTGATAATTCAAAGATACCATTTAAATTCAAGACAAACTAACAGTTGAGAGAAAAGTTATATTAGCAATTGACATATCAAATGTGGATAATCTTTGTAGAACTCCTTGAATATATTAATTGTTTCAAGTATACAAAATTTGCTCAAAATTATTCCCCTTTACAAATGGTAATGTTTGCCTTTATAGAAAGGTTAGGTAGTATACCAATCAATTACAATATATAGGCATAAAAAAGACAAGGACAACTATCCTTCAAGATGGTTCTCAAATACACTTGTTTTCTACAATTAAACTAACCTATGGCAATATGCTAATAGACTAACATATGCCTTTATCATTGAATACTCTATTTCAAAAACTTATAAAATTATACAAAATAGAATATTATTCAATTTGTTGCTGGGGCCTCTATTTATTGTTGTTAGAGGATGTTCATGGACTCAGTATGTTGCTCATAAACTAGATCTAGATCCATAACAAACTTCAGGATACACTCCTCCTCTTGATCTACCAAGTCATTGAACTTTCTATCATTTTTGGCCATGGCTTTTTTAATTCTCCTAACTTCATTTATCCTCTCTCCAGCATTGAATATCATGTCTAGGATCTTACTATTATTAGTCCCAAATTTGTCTTGGCTCTTTTCTTTGATTTCATGAGTTACCAAAGTATCCATATGTTTGAATTCCTCATCACTTATGATTCCAAGGGTAGTAGGTTATGTAGGATCTGTAAGCATAGTCCCAAGAAGTTGTTTGATCCTTGAAATTGGTACATTATCATCTTCTATGAGCCTTTTCACATTATTTTACCATGCACTCAAAATTTAAACCTTGTCAACCATAATTCCAAGAATTGTGCTTAAGTGTCCAAAACTGATGGTTTTAAAGCCTGAGATTTGTTTTCTTACTTAGATATTGGGAAGTTCAGCTATCTTAACCTCTAAGGTTTGTCATTGTGTAACTAGGATCTTGACTAATGCAATCTGCTATACTAATGTACTTTGACTTAACTTCATTATTTTGAGTGCCTCAAACATGTCATAAAATTAATCATCAATCATTTTGGTCATTACCTCAGGTACTGATAGAATTTCCCATGTCTCCAGGTTTTCCTTTTTTCTTTCCAAATTATAGATCCTCTATTTCATTCCCTATATTCCATCTTTAGCCTATGCTGAATGGGCCTCAATCAAGCTTTCCACATCCTTTTCATTAATGGTAGCCTCACCAAGTTGTTCACCCTCAATTGGGGTTAATCCCACAAAGGGTTCCACCTTTTGAAATGTGAATTCCTCTATTCCAACCACAGTTGTCCTGGTTGTAACCCTTTTTAATCCAACTATTTTAGGGTTGAATTAGATGATAGTGATTGGCTTTTTGAATTTTGGAGGTTTTGGGACCTCCAAACCTAAGCTACTAAATGCTCCTAGAGCATCCATCTTCTTGTTTTCTAGTCCTTGAGTGACCACAACCCTCCTTTATTTTTGTTTCTTTAGAATATCCCTTATCCATGGCTTCATGTCATCTTGTATCTCAACATCAACAACTCTTGTCATGGCCCATGAATGGGAACAAGGGGATTTTTTTTAATTTACCATAAATTAACTAGTAAGGGATAATTGGCCCATGAATTGGGAATTCATCACTAAATAAATTTACCTCACTTGTGGGGTGAGAGATGGTCAGTCTTGGTCTCTTCCTTGGTCCTATAGGAACCAATGCTAGTTTTATTTTCCTCTTTTCTTGAGATGTCATAGGGACCATACCTAAAGTAATTTATTTTACCTTTATCTTCCCTCAACTCTCCTTCTTGGACTAGGGCCTCTTCAAGATATTCCTCCTCTCTATCAGTGTCATATGCCTCTGCAAGTTCTTTGAGAGTACCCTCAAGTGTCTCATCTAGATCTAAGGTAATCACATCTATGTACTGAATAGGGGAAGGTGTATTTTAGGGAAATTTAAAAGATGAGAGTCCCTCCCTAGGTCTCTCTTCCAATATCACTTCTCCTACCTTCTCCTTATCATGACCTTATTCATCTTAGCCTTACACAACCTAATCTTGGGGTTGTGGTTGTGGCTGCTCTACTTGGGGTTACTCTTGGGCTATTCTAGATGGTCTAGACAACAAGTGATACTATAAAGGATACATTTTTCATGCTTCTCTAGATGGCTTGCCATCCTTGGTTAACATGTGTTCAAGCTTGATGTTGTGGCCTTAGATCTTGGCCAATACTTCTTCATAATTCTTAGCCTTAATATATATGGTGTTATGAACACTGAGTTGATGTACATACTCAGGCATGAGGAGATTCTTATCCTTAAAAAGCTCACCCACTATGTTATTTTGATCCCATATTTTGAGTTCATCTAGCTAGAAGCCAAATGAATCCCTATGTGTGGACATGATTTCTACCTATTTTTAGTCTTTCAGTATGGTTTTCCCAATAATCAAGGGAAAGGTGTGGTGTATACCCTTCCTCTTCTCCTTATAGGTCTCATTAATTCCATCGATGAGCTAAGAGGAAATTTATTGCTCTACAAGAATTTCTTGCTTTGCAATAATTTCTTGCTTTGTAATAATGTCTTACTCTGCAATAATTTCTTTCTCTACAAGTTTACTTGGAACATATATATGCAATCTATAAGTCTGGGACATGATCCCCTCAATCCTAATAATTGTACAATCAGGGTAATACCATATATCTCTCATCATTTCAACATATTTTTTGATGATTGGATGGACCCTAGGCATGGGAACACCTATGATGGCTTCAACTATGGTTGGGTAGACATGTCACAAATAAACTACATATGGTTCCTACACTTAAAGATGTGTAATTTAGAGTAGTGGTGGTAAATGGTAGTTTTTCCTTCAGGAGACCAATTTCTAATATCAGGTAAGTTGATTGAGGCATGTAAGGAATCCAATAGGTATGACATCATGTAAAATTGCGTAAATGTCTTCCTTTTAATGGTAGTGAATTATTTGTTTAGGAAAACACTAATCAAATCTCCAATTAGAGGGGTCAGATTTTCTTCCACCATGAAATGTACAAAGGGAACCCAGATTTTATTCACATAAGTGGTTAAGGGGGATCTAAAGGATCAGCTCAAAAAGGTTATTATTAACCTAATGCCCTCACTAAATTGGACTATTAGGATTTTACCCTCAAAGTCCCTGAAGATATGAGGTCCTTGGTGTAAGTAGGGTCTAAGAATAGAATCTAGGTCATGACTATTGGTCCATTCCTTGATCTTAGGTCAATGTGGGGAAGAGGGAGCTTATAATATTTCTCAAAATCAATAGGGGAAATATAGGATGTCTTTTTAGAATTTCCCTCCCTAATGATCCATTCATTATCTACTCTATAATCAAAAAATATGGGGGCAAGGATGTCTATACAATGTAATACCTTAGGTTTTGCCATGGCATGGTTAAGGCCATCCATCTGGACTACAACCAGGTCATAGTGGCTCCTACTTGTGGTGGAAATTTCATGTTCCTCCTTGAAAATGGGTGGTAACTCCTCTATCATGAAGAAAAGCTCAAACCAATTCTTAATGCCTAGTACATTTAGGGTTGCAAGGTCTAATACAATATCTTTGAAGATCCAACCTTTATTATCTATCAATAAGTAAAGCTCAATATCTTCCTTTTATTGCTATCTATGAGCTACCATGGTCCTTATTTTTGATAATTATTCACACCAGATTGCAAATGCTCTTTGTGAAATATCTCTTGTGCTCAGAAACACAATTAAGTTTTCCTTGGATCAAATTATAACCAATTAAGTCCATTTGGGTTACTTTTATGTAGGGTTTAGGGTTTTAGAGCTTTAATAGAAGAATATATCAAGGCTTTGGCTTATACATGCCTTGGATTTGATTTAGACCTTTCCATTTATACCTTTGCATTTTTAAGCCCACAAGATCTTGTATTTTGTCCTTTTTTGCTTGCATGGCACCTTAGTGGCATCGATCTGGGCCTTTTATGGTATTTTTCATAAATGCCATTTGAACACTAGTCATTGGTACTTAAAATACCTTCTTTTATTTTTCACCATATGATCAAAATCCTAAATTAGCATGAGCCATTGATTGTGATCTGGGCCCTTGCTTATGATTGGCTCTTTTGTGGCAAGCTCCATGTTTATGATACTTAGCATCTTTACATACTTCCTCATCCTTCAAATCCTTTGTAAGTGCTTTATTGAATGAACATTGGCCATGTGGTGAGCTTATGGACCTTTAAAAATTCATGAGTGCCCTCATGTCATTGGATCAAAATCCAATGATAAAGCATGAACCATCAGATCATCCTATCAACTCTACCTCAAATGTGCTTTCACCACGTGGCGAGCTCATAGGCTCTTGGGTCTTCATTGAAAATTCTTTATGGTACTTGCATCATTGGATCAAAATCTAATGACAAAGCATGAACTATTGATTGTAAAGATACCTTAACTTTAAGTTAGTATATCATTAAAGGTGGGACTTAGACTTAAATTCCTTAGGCTAAGGTTTCTTACGTGTTTATTAAGCATGAAACAAACCTTAGGCTAAGGGATTTATGTTTAAGTTCTCCAAATTTATGAAAATCAGACCAAGACTAAATATTTCAAGCCAATATTTATATTGTGTTTAATAAACACAATGTATACATTGGTCTAAAATATTTATGCCAACCCTTATAAAACATGCTTAAAGGGGATAAAAATGGTATATTGATCCAAAAAAAATTAGGATTTTATTACATTGATAAAACACACTAAAACCTTTAGCTAGAAGTAACTTGGCCTAAATCTTGTGTAACAAAGACCCCTTTTAAAATAAGACTTAGTATAAGTCTATAGTTTAAGGTTCATGATATTTAAACCAAATGTCATGGGGACCTTAAAGTATAGATTTAGACTAAGTTTATTTTACATATATTTAGATTATAAGACCATTTCCACATTTTATAAATCAAAGATTTTTAGTGTTTTAGCATCAGTTGAGTACTTCCTTTATCTTGTAAAGCCATTTCTGAGCCTTCCAGCAAGATTTTGTAGCACCTTTTGATCCAGAGTGGAATAATTTATTAGTTTTAATTTGACGGTTTTGTGGACATCAAATACATCCTCATGTGCATCAAATTATGGTCGTGTTAACATCAAATTTAAGCTAGTGAATCTTTAGTTTGATGGGCTTAAAGTTGACAGTCATATGGATGTCAAATATGTCTTTACAGACATCAAATGATGGTCATGTGAATGTCAATTTTAAGCTCATAAAATTCCTGTAACTCAATTTAGGAGTGCCACCTGGCACCTCCATAGGGCTTCCCAACGTCTTATACTTAATTCATTCTATCGAATCAAGATCATTCATGAAGTGACAATCATAAGATCATGATTTGAGGGCTTGCTCATGATTAGTCACTTTGTTAGGTAGGACCCATTTGTCTTTGATCATAGAATGCAAGGGTGCCACATGTCAATCATTCAAACCTTCCATGGTCCCTTGAATTTTTAACTCTACCTCACTCCATCTGATTGGGTCTTCATGATGAATTAAAAACTATTTTTAGTAATTCGAGAGGTTCCCTCACATTATTCGATCAAAATGCCATGAGGAAGCGATAACCATTAGATCATCTGAAATGCATGTTGTTTAAGTTGAAGTTTGGGCCTTCATTTCTCTATTGGATTAAATACCATGATAAAGTGAGGGTCATTGGATCATGTAAGATATAAGGAAGTTAAGTTAGGACCATGGTGATATAAAAGAACTAGGCTAAGGTATTAAGACTAAGGTCTTGATCATATTACTAAATACATTGGGGTTGTAGGATTAAAACCTTAGGCTAAGGTATAGACCCAAGGATCGAGATAACATAAAATTAGACTCAGGGAACTAAAAATTAAGCTAAGACATTAAGACTGAGGTCTCGTTAGTATTTAATAAATACAATGGGGCCTTAGGGTTAAAATTTTAGGTTAAGCTAGGAAATATTAAAAGGATCCTACATAATGAATATTAGTTAGGCCTATAAGGAACTTTAAAAGGGAAAATAACAAAGGGGACCAAGCTTTTAGGCTAAGTCGTAGTCATGTTAAAAACATGACTAAGCTTTAAAACATGAGTTTTATACTTAGGTGAAAAATGAATTTTAAAATGGTTCCTATCAATTTGGTTCCCATCATTATTCAAATTTGAATTTAGGGTTTTTCCAAGGTTTTATAACGCAAAATTCTTAAGAAAAAATGCCATAGAACTTGCAACTAAAGGCCATAAAGAAAATTTATTAGCATTGTTAGGCCAAAACTAAAGTAAAACATAATAAGTAATCACATTTTTGATGAAGTGGATGATATTCAAATTCTACAAATGACCTTAACATGCTAAATTTCCATGTTGAAAGTTTAAGGTTTCTCAAGGGTCCCAATTTTCAAAAATGGGGGTATGTTGGTTCCAACAAATGGTGATCCAAGGGGGAACATAGCAATATGTTATAACTTAGAGACTCTGGTTTATACAAATAATTAAATCATCTAATGCATTTGATCAATATCATCATCTAGATTAGATTATGGTTGAAACAAACCTTGCACTTGTAGAGTTAGGGCTAAAATCCAAGACATAGCCATACTATGTGTGCTTTGATTCTACTTACTATTTTCCATGGGGTTTAAGAAATAACTTCTAGGTTCACGCCTCTAATCACTTATTGAGTTTGGAGACCTTCAGGGCTATCACATGACCTTAGGAGTGTATTTTGGGGGCCTAGAGAGCTCCACAAATGTGGGGAGCATAGTTTTCCCTACTCCACCTTTTATGGAACCTTACTCCACATGTGAGTGGAATATTCCTTGTATTATCTAACTTCTATGTTTCCATGTTTTATGGAGTTAATTTTTATTTGTTTATTGAAAAAGGTGATGCCTTCCTTGATTTAAGGAATTTGTTATGATCACATGTTGCTAGAAAATGTGCCTTAAAAGGTGGAGACTCTATCTTTGGCATGTTCCTTCTTGGGAGATTTTTTGGATCAGTTTGATGAGGTGAAATTGATTTTTCCTTAGTGGATGATGCTTATCTTGGATAAGCATGGCACAACTCTCCTCCTTTTGTGGATTTTCCTTTATTTTATATATATATAGGATGTGGTGTGGCCTTTAGAGGTTGATGGTTTATTTGCAGGGTGTGGATTTGAGGATCAAAGCCAAAGTGCAGATGTTTTTGTAAAGTGTAGGTGTTTAGTATAGGGTGTAGTTTAGCATCTTGTGAGATACAACATTATGCAGGTGTAGGTGAAAGATAGAGATTTGCTAATTTTATGCCTACTATTTGGGATAGTTTGGTTATGGCTGTGAGTAATACAATCCCTGTCAAGGGAATCTTGTATTTTGAGGATGTTATAGGTGTGATTCTTAGCGAGGAGATGTGAAGGAAAAGAAATTGTGAATCATCTATAGGTAATGCTTTATCCATTTATAATATATGGAGGTAAAAGGAAAAGAGCAAAGGAAATTGAGGAAATTCAAAAGGTAGATCTAAGTCCAGATCTAGATCCAAAATTATATGCTAGCATTGTGGGAAGAGTGGACACTCAAAGAAGGATTGTTGGTCACTTCAAGATAAGAATGAAAACAAGGAAGAAATGAATGAGGTAAATGTGAAATTTGGTTAATCATGTTAGGATGCCTTAATTCTTTCTATGGATAGTTTTTTTTAGTCTTAGGTATTAGATTTAGGGGCTTCTTTTCATGCCACCCCACATAGGCATTATTGTATTGATTATGTTCAAGAGAATTTAAGACATGTTTATGTTGGTGATGATGAACCATGTGAGATAGTAGGGAAAGTTTTTGTTTAGGTTAAGATGTAGAATAGGAACACATTAATCCTTAAGGATGTCAGACACATGCCTATGTTGAGATGGAATTTGGGTTTAGTGGGGTAATTTGGTAGTGAGGGATGTTCAGTACTATTTATTGTAGATTTTTGGAAAGTTACCAAAGGTGATCTTGTGATTTTGAGAGGTAATAAATTTGGTACTTTATATTTAGCTCCTAGTGTTGATTCTATTGATTTATTTGCTATAGATGGATATGTAACTATGTGGTACTATAGGCTTGGTCATACGAGCCATAAGGGTATGCAGATCTTGAAAGAGAAGTTGCCTAGATTGAAAGATATATATCTAGACTTATATGAGAATTGTGTGTATGGGAAACAAAAGTAGGCTAATTTCTCAAAGGTTGGACCCACAAAGAAAGATCACAAGTTAGATTTGGTACACTTATATGTGTGGGGACTATCTCAGGTATCTTCTATTGGTGGATCTAATTATTATGTTACTTTTATTGATGATGTAACTAGGAGAGTTTAGGTTTATTGCATTAAAAAAAATTGATGTATTTAAAACTTTTAATAAGTGGAAAACCTTTGTTGAGAATGAAATGGGTCTCAAATTGAAATGTCTCAGATTAGATAATAGAGGTGAGTATTGTAGTAATTCTTTCTTTAATTATTTTTCTAACAATGGAATCCATAGGCAAAATATGGTTCCAAGAACTCCATAGTAGAATAGGGTATTTTAAAGGATGAATAGAAAAATAATAGAATGTGTTAGGATCATGAGGTTACATGCAAGGTTGACTTTACAATTTTGGGTAGAAGTAGTTAGCATGGTAACATATTTGATTAACAAAAGACCTTCTATGCCTTTGGATGGAGCCATTCCTGAATAAGCTTGGTCTGGTAAGAATGTTGATTATTCTTTTCTTAGAGTCTTTGGATGTGAAGCTTTTACTCTCATTAAGAAAGAGGATAGGACCAAGTTAGAGGTTAAATTAGAGAAATGCACATTTGTTGGTTATGGTGAGGATGACTTTGGTTTTTGTTTATGGAGCATTAAAGATAAGAAAATATTTTGATCTAGAGATGTAGTCTTTAATGAAAAAGTCATGTCTAAGGATCAATTGCAATAATAGGAATAAGAATAGAAAGAGTACACATTTTTAGATGACATTACAAATGGAAAAGTATCCAAAGATTTAGTTTAGGAACCTTATACACAAGGACCCCAAACTCCTATGGTAATAAGGTTTTCTAGGGTAAGAAGAGCACCTAAGCATTTTTCTCCTTCTTTGAATTAGTTATTACTCACTGGCAATGGAGAACCATAGTTTTATGAGGAAGTAATGCAGGTAGATGGCAAGTTGAAGTGGGATCAAGCCATGAATGAAGATCATAGATCTCTCATGGATAATCAAACATGGGATGTGGTAAGGCTACTCAAGGGCAAGAGTACAATTCCAAATAATTAGATCTTTAAAATAAAAGAAGATGATGAAGGGAGAAAAAGGTATAAGGCTAAGATGGTGGTCAAGGGGTTTGTGCAAAAATTAGGTATTGATTTTGATGATATTTTCTCTCCTATTGTAAAAATGACTTCTATTAGGACTATTCTTGGTTTAGTTTTAGTTGAGGATTTGCACTTAGAACAGTTAAATGTGAAAACTACTTTTCTTCATGGTGATTTGGACGAAGAGTTGTATATGAAGCAGCCACAAGGATATGAGGTCAAAGGGAAGGAGAACTATGTGTGCAAGCTATAGAAGAGTTTGTATGGCCTAAAACAAGATGCAAGGTAATGGTATAAGAAATTTGTTTGTTTTATGTTGGAACAAGAATATCAAAGGTGTCATTCTGACTATTGCATGTAGATCAAACATTTTGATGATGCTTCCTTTATTATATTATTCTTGTATGTGGATGACATGTTAGTTACAAGAAAGAACATACAACATATTCATATGCTCAAGAAACAACTTAGTGACTCCTTTTTTATGAAGGATTTGGGTGATACAAAGCAAATCCTTGGTATGATGATTACTCGTGATAAGAAGGAAAGGAAGTTGATCTTATCCCAATCAGAGTATGTGAAGAAAGTCTTGGAAAGGTTTAGCATGTTAGATTCTAAATCTGTTGGTACTCCTTTGGCAAGACACTTTAGATTATCAAATGAGTGGTGTCCTAAGATGGAAGATGAAAATCTTAAGATGTCTAAAGTACAATACTCATCAACTATTGGTAGCTTGATGTGTGTCATGGTTTGTACTAGGCTGCATATTGCCCATGTAGTGGGAGTTATGAGTAGGTATATGAGTGATCCAAGTTATGAGCATTGGCAAATAGTGAACTGGATTCTTTGATATTTGAGAGGAACCATTCATGTTGCATTATTTTATGGTGGAATAGATACCACTTTGCATGGTTATGTGGACTCGAATATGGTAGGAGATATTGATAGCAGGAGGATTACGATAGGTTTTATATTTACTGTTAGAGATACAGTGGTTAGTTGGATTTCTAGGATATCAAAGGTTGTGGCTTTGTCAACCATAGAGGTAGAGTATGTTTCTACCATAGAGGCTATCAAGGAGATGATTTGGTTACAGGAGTTGTTTCAAGAGTTGGGTCATGATCAAGAAGTTATGAGACTACACAATGATAGTCAGAGTGTTATTCATTTGACAAAGAACTCCACTTTCTACTCAAGGATGAAATACTTTCAGTTATGTTATCACTTCATTAGGACAAATTTGGAGGAGAACTTGGTGAATCTTGAGAATATTCATACTAGCCAAAATACTATGGATATAATGACCAAGGTGGTCACATTGGACAAGTTGAAACTATGTTTAGATTTGGTTGGCCTTAGTGGTCATGAAGTAGTGATAGATTCTGTTCAGGAGAAATGATCACCAAGTGGGAGATTGTTGATTTTGGAGCCCTTTGGGTCTATTACATGACCTTAGGAGTGTATTTTGAGGGCCTAGAGAGCTCCACAAATGTGGGGAGCACAGTTTTCCCTACTCCACCTTCAATGGAACCTTGCTCCACATGTGAGTGGAATATTCCTTGTATTATCTAACTTTTATATTTCCATGTTTAATGGAATTGGTTGTTAGATGCCTATTCCCATGTTGAATTCCTTGTTTTGAGGGATCTAGTTGTTTATTGGAAATGGTGAGGCATTTTTTGTTTCAAAAAGTTGGTGGTGATCACATGTTGTTGGAAAATGTTTCTTAAAAGGTGGAGACTCTATCTTTGGCATGTTCCTTCTTGGGAGAGATTTTTAATGAGCTTAATGAGGTGGAATTAATTTGTCCTTCGTGGATGATGCTTATATTGGATAATCATGGCATAATTTCTCCTCTTTTTTTGGATTTTCCTTAATTTGTTATATATATATATATAGGGTGTGGTGTGGCCTTTAGAGGTTGATGGTTTATTTTTAGGGTGTGGCTTTGAGGATCAAAGTCAAAGTCCAAACATTTTTTTCAAAGTGAAAGTATTTATTGTAGGGTGTGGTTTAGCAGCTTGTGAGATACAACATTATGTAGGTGCAAGTGAAAGTGTAGCATTTATTTGTGTAGCATTTTTTATAAGAGATTTTTCTATCTCTATGAGAGTTCATTGTAGTCTTATGTTTTTATTATAGTTTATATTGAGAAATTTCTTGGTGGATGTATCCCATATTGGGTGAACCACATTAGATTTGTGTTGTGTTATTGATTCTTATTCTCTCCATTTTAATGATTTCATTATATCTATGATTTGAGGAATGTTTTTGTGATGCATGTTATTGCATAAGTTAGATCTAATTTATGGTTATATTAATTCTGATTTAAAAGTTTTTAATTCCTAACATCACTAACACTGACTAGGAGCATGTTTAGATATCCTTTAGAAACCATGATTTTTAGCTTAGGGAAGGCTTGGGCATTTCTCTACTACTAGTTAGGGATAAAGATACCTTTGGTTCTACTCAAGTCCTTGCTCCAATAGTAGCTAGGTGTCCATAGCCCTAATGGAGATTACCAAAATCATCTATGCTTATAAAGCTTTTGATTTTGCATTGAGTTCTTCTTTTTTTGTATTTTCTTGAGACTTTTAGGATTTTAGCAAGGTTGGGAACTAGATAGCTAAGTTTTAGGATTTGGTCAATTGTTTTATCTTTGGAAAATCACCTATGGTTGTAGTCATTATCCCAGGTAAAGATGTTGATTAAGTGCTAGTATGACTATACCATGATAATTTGAATTTTCACCCTACAAGTACAAGTCTTCTTAAAATTGGTTTGAGGTCAAGACAATGGTCAAGTTCTCATGAAATAGTTAACTTATTATATTAGTCTCTACCAATTTCTATAAATTGCAACATTATGCCTTTACATTTTAGGGCCATGGTCATCATATGAATGGGTTTCACACCTACATTTTTTAATTTGGGGGGGTTTAAGCAAACTTATAACTTTGTGCTCAATATTGACCAAAAAGTCTTATTGGATCTAAGGAGTAAGGCAATAGGAAAGAAACACAAAATAAAAACTAGAGGAAAGCAAATAAATATATACATGCTTATATAAAATAAGGGACAAGAAGGAAAGAACTAAAAGAAATCTATCTAACCTACCTACCTACATTAAATCTAACCATATTATAGTTTACTCCATTAAGACCTCAGGAGGAGCATTAGAGAAATAGTGCTTGAGATACTACCCATTGGTGGGCAATGTAAATTATGCTTCTTGTAGATATTTGAGCTTGAAGGTGTTGTTTCCCAATGTTTCTACAATTTGGTATGGGCCAATCCACAAGGGCTTGAATTTACCATGTTTTCCCTTAGGCTTAGATGCTTTGTCCCAAAGGAGAACTAGGTCTCCATCTGAATTATGTCTACCAATCTTGAGTTGGCCAGTTCTTGGATTTCATCCATGCATTCCTACATAAATTTGTGTGTGGGTAACTTGAGAGTGATAAAAAAACATAGGTGGTTATCCATACACTAATAGGAATGGTGAGGCTATTAAAGCTTGTTTGATTTTTATCCTATCAGCCCAAAGTGAAAATTTAAGGAGCTTGTGCCAAGTTCTAGGCTTGTCTATAGTAGACTTTTTGATTGCCTTCATCAAGTTTTTGTTTATAGATTCAGAGACTCCATTTCCTTGGATATAATGGTTGGATGCAAACTTGAGAGTAATGCCATTATCATAATCCCACTCAGTCATCTCTATAGATACGAATGTTGACCCACTATCACACATTAGAGAGACTAGGGTTCCAAACTTGGTATAGATGTTTTCCTCCAAGAAGTTGATCACCTCCTCATTACTGCATTGTTTGGTGTTAGTAGCTTTAGTCTACCTTGTAATAGTATGTGGTACTCAAGACATATTTTTGGCCTTCAGATGAGTTACGTTTGATTAACCCAACAAATTTTATCCCCCATTGAGCAAAAGGTTTATCACCATGATTGGTTGTAGAGGCATTGCTTCTTTTGGCTCCTTGGTACTAAAAATTTGACATGAGTGGCACTCCCTCACATGTTTGTGAGCATCCTTGAAAATAGCTAGCTAATAATAGTTATCTATAATAATTTTATGGGTTGTGTTTCTCCTAGATCAATGTCCATGATCTAGCTTTTCATATAAGGTGCTCATGATTTGGATGGCTTCTTCTTGTGAAACACATCTCAAATAAACCTCTTCAAAATTTCTTCTATACAAGACCCCATCCTTGATCAAGTATTGAGTTGCCTTCAATCTTAGGGCCTAATTTTGTTCCCTATATAATTCTATAAGACAAGTACCATTAATTAGTAAATATATGATTGAATCATACCATTCACTAGCTTGAAAGTTTTATCGATCTACTTGCATAATACTTAGCATAGGGTTAGTATTAGCAATCATTTAAATCAGACCTTAGCACCTTACCAATTTTGCTATATTCATCTCCAAATCATACTCCTACAAAACTGACATCCACTTACCTCTACGTTCTCCCAGCTCATTCTGGTTTAACATAAGTTTGGTGGTAGGGTCAGGTAAGATAACATGCACCTTATTTTTAAGGATGTAATGCATGAATTTCTTAACTACTTTAACTAATGCATATGTTTGATTATCAATCAATGAATAATTTAAGTCAAAATTATTAAAATTAGTGCTCATAAAATCTATTATGTGATCACACCCATCAATCTTATGAGTCAATACAGTAGCCATAGTGTGCTCAGATGCAAAGGAATAGAGGTAGAGGTCCCTTGAGAAGTTAGGACTTATGAGAAATAGAGCCTAGATAATGGCCTTCTTGATATAATTGAATGCATTTATAGATTCTTCATTCCATGTGACCTTGGCATCCTTCTTCAGCATGTCATTCAGTAGCTTGACAATCTCTGCAAATCTATAAATAAACTTTCTTACAAAATTTATCTTACCAAATAATGATTTTAGCTCTTTTTTAGTGTTTAGAGGCTCTATTCTAGATATGGTCTCTACCCTTTTAGGATATATAGAGATCCCCTCTTTGGTTATAACATGTCCCAATAATTTACCTTGAGTAACACAAAAAATACTCTTCTTAGGGTTTAAGGAAATGCCATACCTTCTGAATATTTCAAAAAAAATTTGTAAGTGCATGAATAAGATCATCCATATAAATAATAATACACTTACCTATCAGGCCTTGGAAGGCATGGTCCATAGCTCTTTAAAAATTAGCTCCTGCATTAACTAGCCTAAATGGAATCCTCTTTTAAGCAAAGATTCCCCACTTTATTATGAAGGCTATTTTCATTTTGTCCTCTCTATCAACCAACCTTTGATTATAACCTAAAAAACCATCAAGAAAAGACATCATAGCTAAACCTAAAACAACTTGGATCACTTTATCTAGAGAAGAGAGAGGATAGTTGTCCTTTTTTGATGCTTTGTTTAAGTTTCTGAAGTCAATACAAAGTCTAATCTCACCATTCTTCTTCCTGACTAGCACCAAGTTAGCCACCTAAGTAAAATGCTTGATGGGGAAGACTATCCTAGCATCTATTAATCTTTTGACCTCCTTGAAGATCATGGGTTCTAGGATAGGGTTTACTAGTCTTTGTTTCTACTTGAATGGTTTACATCTTTCCTTTAGGGGTATAGTATGGGTAATGACTCTATGATCAAAGATCTTTAAGTCATCATAGGACCATGCTATGACATCCCTGTATTAGGTAAGGATCTCTTCAAATTTCTTATTCACAATGTTTGTGCAGGCTTTTCTAACATTTACTAGTTGGGGTTGGTCTTGGAGGCTAATATCAACAACATTATAATCTTTCCCATTTACCTTAGGAACTTTATCAGGTTTGTCTTGATCAAACAGTCTCTCTAAAGCAAAAATCCCCTTGGAGATCTTGTTGTCATTCAACTAAATGACTTTACCTTTAAACTTATCCTCCTTAGATGTACGTTCATCATTCTCATCAATAATATGAGAATAAAATGATCTAGAATTAGTCATGAAATCTAATATCTATTGATTATCACTAAAAACTTGGAAATGATTAACATTATCAGGCACTGAAGGACAGGGGATCAACTCTATACTAAAATTAGGGGAATCTTGGTTGGGCATTAGGTTGGTTGTAGTAGATGCTAACTCATTATCAACCTAGGTTTATCCTCGTAGGATGGAAATGATGCCAAAAGTGTTAACGGACTCAATCAAATCCCAAACTCTAAACTTATACCTTTTAAGATATGAGAACTTGCATTGGTATTTTCTCCTTACTTAATTGATCACTAGTTCAGGATCTCCATAAACTAGTAGTTCTTTGACCTTATTCTTTATAGAAAATTATAATCCTAAGATAAGGGATTTATATTCATCAAGGTTGTTAGTGCAAGGGAATTAGAGCCTTCAATAAGCATGGTACCTTTTATTAGTAGGGTTAGTTAAGACAACACCAACACCTAATCCAGCATTACACCTAGCATCATAAAAATGCAACTTCCATAGTTCAAGAACAACATGAGAATTCTTGGGATCACATACCTTATTAGTAACTAGGGTGAAAAACCCTAAGTCTAAGTCAATTATGTTGACCCTCTCATTCACAACATTATACTCAATTATCATGTGTTTCATCCTTGGTTCTCTCTCAACCCTGATTTGATTAGGAACTCTCTTCCAAGGTAGCCATAGATATGAGCAATCTATGGATATGTAACCATTTAGATCCTTGGTACATTCCCTACTCAGTAAGAATTTATAAACATTAGGTATATCAACAACTTGAATATCAATGAATTATTTCACCCTTGGGTCAGAAGCTAGTTGCATGTGAACATTTAAAATCTCCCCAATTACCCTAACTTTAAACTTGTGTAATTAGCTGACAACCCTATCAAACTTAATGGGAGTCAGGCCAAGTTGTTTACATATATCTGAAAGTATAATGTTGGTACAAGCACCATAATCTAGTAAGTAATTGTATAAGTTCTTACCAAACATCCTGACAATGAACAAGGAGGAGATTCAGCCTTGGATGTGTGCACAGTCATATTGGCATGATCAATTTTTGGTGGGTTGTTGGACTTCTTTGATAAGGACTTCAACAGAAGGTCCCTTTGCTTTGTAATATGTTTGAGTTCATACAAAGTGATATTAGCCTTTATCTTCTTCATGTCATCAACTATGTTATATCTAGTTTAAGAAGAGGAGTTTCAATGTTGGGTTTAGAAGTACTCCCTTTAGGTGGTTCAAGATTGTTGCTTGAAGAAGTGTCTAGAGAAGTTCTAAAGTTGTTTGGAGGCATTGAGGTATTCAAGGGCTACCTTTGCTCTCTATTCCTCAAGGGATATGTCTTCTTCAAGAACTATTGAAAGGGTTGGATCTCATCAAGTTCATTCTCCTCTTAAAAGGGGAAATCAAAGGTGTCCACCATAAAGGCTTAATCAACTAACCTAGATCCAGAGGTAATTGCACCATTTTATTTATTAGGGACTACTTCAAAAGTATCCAACTCTTCTTGGAAAACCTCAAAGGCTTTTCAAACTTTAATGTAGTCAATTTCTCCATGCTTAGTTGTGCAATGTACCCTACAATAATTAGGTAATGCAATATCAGTGAGGTTAATGTCCATGGTCTTATTTTTAGAAGATGGCTCATTATTCCTATTATTATGAAAACTATCATTCTAAAATATATTATTTGGCCTATTATACCTTTGAAATGAGAGTTCCTACTTGAACTTATAGTAGTAATTCCAACTTGTTTTTACAATTGAAGAAAATTAGTGCTCAACTTTTGGACCATTTTTAAGATAGATTCATTCTCATTTTTAGGAGTTTCAAAATTATGTACCCAGTTATTGTTAGTAGATGGTACCAAATCCCTTTGATCATTTGGATTGAATCCATTAGTAGGACTTAAGAATCCTAAATTTTGATTGGGAGTAGTATGATTTAATGGAAACTAAGTTAGATTTGGGAGTTGGTTTAATACTAGGATATTTTATTTATTGTTTGGGAATAAGTTCATCACAGGCATTTATAGATTGATGTATGGTACAAAATATGTCATTTGTCCTTGGGGTTACATTTGATCATTGATGGTTATTACCTTAGTATAGGCTCTAGATAATGAAGTTATGGCTGGCATGGATCTCTTCAAAAATATAGAGGTCATGAGATCT
Organism: Torreya grandis; assembly: GCA_037957365.1. Classification (NCBI taxonomy): domain Eukaryota; kingdom Viridiplantae; phylum Streptophyta; class Pinopsida; order Cupressales; family Taxaceae; genus Torreya; species Torreya grandis. Next base: position 140,064 of record JARHVA010010489.1, on the reverse strand, counting down.
ACTACATTTTTGTAAATCTCTAAAGCTAAAACATCATCAGGCTTATAAGGGTTCATGGTCCTGCTAAACATTTTCTAAAATATAGGACTGAAGGACCTAATAGGCTCACTTTCATCCTTTTTAATGGTGGTGATCTGATGGTAGATGACACAAAGACTAACAATCTTACCAAATTGATCTATAAATGCATTGTTGAAATCATCGCAGCTAGTGATGTAATTATTAGGCAAATTCAAAAATCATTCATAAGTAGCATCCTTAAAGGTGAAGGGCAATAACCTACAATCTACATCCCCATGCACAATAATTAGCAATCTTAAGGCAACTTTAAAAGATTTTATATGTTCTTCAATAGTTACTATACCCATTGGACTAAATGTAGGCAACTACTTCTCAGGGTTATGTGGGAGGTCATGTACCACATTGGGTACATTAATTGAATACTCTCCCAACCAATCCATTCCTAGATGGAGGTTGAAGGCATATATACCTTGAAGAGGTAAATCTAACAGAGACTTGGATTTTCTACATCTACATTTGTCATGTCTAGATTTTATGTGCACCTCAAGCTCAAGCAAAGGCTCCCTAGTCTTTAAGTGTGATATTGTTCTAATCCTAGATCATTCTAGCTTGAAACTTGAAGATCCTACTTGAAATATGATGTATCAAGTTAAATTTTATAAAGAATAAAAGTTAGACCTACACATTGAGCTTATTTTGCAAAGGTTGTATGAAAACTATAAAAGACATTGATCTTTGATTGAATTAGCTCAAAAATGCATTAAATTACATGAATATGATCTATCTTTATAATTCTAAGCCTAAAGGAACTCAAACCTATGGAATATATGCCAAACTTTGATCAAAATGAGCCATCCTAACCTTAGATACTATGGATTTTCAAAGTTTAAGCTAAGTTTACCAAAAAATAAGCATCAAATCTTAAAGAACTTCAATCTTTATCTAAGGAAGCACAAATTTATGTCATGAACAATAAATATTGATGGTATTTATACTTATAAGTAGATAATTCACTCAAAAACACAAAGATACATTGATCTTAGATCAAAACACGCAAAGATCAACAAAGATTCAAAAGAATTCATGGGCCCTCCTAGTGCTAGAGGGAAACTGCCTTGTTGATGCCTCTAAACACACCACAAGGTTCCTTATTTTTCAAAGAACACTTCTCATTTTATACTTTGATGAATTCAAAGCATGAGTAGTAGGTTGTGTAAATTTGATATCACCTATGCTGAAATAGTGGTAGAGATATGTATTAGTGTCCCACAAATTTATAATGAGTGATGGTTAGGAGCCATCATGGTCCATTCTTTGTGAATTGTAGAGAATCTATGTTAATACTTAGTGAATTATGATTTAGAGTTAACTTATAGACTAATCTAAGTGGATATTTATAGTGAAGCTTAAACTAAAGTGGTTTGTTATAAAAAAAGAGCAAAGAGAAGGGTAAGGTAGAAAATAAATGAGTGATTATCAATTTTGGTTTCAAATATCATGACAAAGCATCAATTGTAGATGAGTATGCTTACAACCAATATATGATGTAACATATCCTAAGCTCAAGTTCTATTATATACCAGGCAAACCTCAAAGGACAATATAAAGAATCATAAGTAAGAACCAAGTCTACTTTAAGGATTTACTATTATAAGCAAATAACATTTACACTTCTGAATATAGAGTAAAATGAAATGAAGAAAAACCTAAGATCCTCCAACTAATGTAGCATATGCACAAATTAGAAACCCTGTGATTGGAAAACATAACTCAAAATTCTAATATAACATTCAAATTCAAGACATAAACTAGCAATTGAGAGAAATTCTATAATAGCAATTGACATATCAAACGTGGGTAATCTTTGTAGAACTCTTTGATTATATTAATTTCTTTAAGTATACAAAATTTTATAAAAATTCTCCCCATATTTAAATGGTAATGCTTGCCTTTATAGAAAGGTCAAGCAGTATATCAGTCAATTACAATATATAGGTGTAAAAAAGACAAGGACAATTATCCTTCAAGATGGTTCTAGAATACACTTGTTTTCTACAATTAAACTGACCTAGGGCAATATGCTAATAGACTAGCATATGTATTTACAAAAGAATATTCTATTTCAAAAAGTTATAAAATTCTAAAAAATAGAATATTATTTAATTTTCTAGTGGGGCCTCTACTTGTTATTATTTGAGGATGTTCATGGCCTTAGTATGTTGCTCATTAACTAGCTCTAGGTCCACAATAGGCTTCAAGATACACTCCTATTGATTTTACAATTCATTGAATTCTCTATCATTTCTAGCCATGGCTTCTTTAATGCTCCTAGATTCATTTATCCTCTCTCTAGCATTGAATTTCATGTCTAGGATCTTACTTTTATTAGCCCTAGATTTACCTTGGCTCTTTCCTTTAATTTTTTGAGTTACCAAAATAGCCATATGTTTGAATTCCTCATCACTTATGATTCTAAGGGTAGTAGGTTATGCAGGATCTATAAGCATAGTCCCAAGAAGTTGTTTAATCCTTGCAATTAGCTCCTTATCATCCTCTAGGAGCCTTTCCACATTATTGTGCCATGCACTCAAACTTTGAACCTTGTCAACCACAATTCCCAGAATTGTGTTTAAGTGTCCAAAACTAATGGTTTTGAAGCCTAGGATTTTTTCCTTGCTTAGATGTTGAGAAGTTTAGTTATCTTATCCTCTAAGGTTTGCCATTGTGTGATCATGATCTTGTCTAATGCACTCTACTATGCTAATGCACTCTACTATGCTAATGCACTCTGCCTTAACTTCATTTTTTTTAGTACCTGAAACATGTCATAAAATGACTCATCAAACATTTTGGTCATTACCTTAGGTACTGATAGAATTTATCATGTCTCTAGGTTTTCCTTTTTTATTTCCAAATTATAGATCCTCTGCTTCATGCTTTGGATTATAGCTTCAGCCTATGCTAATTGGGCCTCAATTAAGCTTTCCACATCCTCTTCATCAATGGCAACCTCACCAAGTTATTGACCCTCAACTGGGGTTAATCCCACAAAGGGCTCCACTTTTTGAAAGGTGAATTCCTCTATTCCAACCATAGCTATCCTGGTTATAACCCTTTCTAATCCAACTATTTTAGGGGTGAATTAGATAGTAGTGACTAGCTTCTTGAATTTGGGAGGTTTTGGGACCTCCACACCTGAGCTTCTAGATGCTCCCAAGGCATCCATCTTCTTTCTTTCTAGTCCTTAAGTGACAAAAATCCTCCTTTCTTCTTGATCCTTCACCATATCCCTTATATGTGGCTTCATGTCATCTTGTATCTCAACATTAGAAACTCTTGTCATGGCCCATGAATGTGAAAGAGGGTATTTTTTTTAATTTTACATAAATGAACCAATCAAGGATAACTAGCCCATGAATGGGGAATTCATCACTAAAAAAATTTACCTCGCTTGTGGGGTGAGAGATGGTCAATCTTGGTCTCTTCCTTAGTCCTATAAGAACCAATTCTAGCTCTACTTTCCTCTTTTCCTAAGATGTCACAGGAACCATAACTAAAGTAAGCTCTTTTCCTTTATCTTCTCTTGGCTCTCCTTCTTGGAATAGGGCCTCTTCAAGCTATTCCTCTTCTTTTTAGTGTCATATGCTTCTACAAGTTCTTTGAGAGCATCCTCAAGTGTCGCATCCATCTTTAAGGCAATCATATCTATGTAATGAATAGGGGAAGGTGGGTTTTGAGGTAATGTCGAAGATGAGGGTCCCTCCCGAGGTCTCTCTTCCAATCTCACTTCTCCTAATTTCTCCTTACCATGACCTTGTTCATCTTGACCTTGCACATCCTACTCTTGGGGCTGTTATTGTTATGGCTGATCTACTTTAGGTTACTTTTGGACAATCATAGATGGTCTAGGCAATAGGTAATACTGAAAAGGATGCATTATCCATGCTTCTCCTAATGGCTTGTCATCTTTGGTCAACTTGTGTTCAATCTTGATGTTGTTTCCTTGCATCCTGGCCAATACTTATTCATAATTCTCAACCTTAATATATATGGTGTCATGAACATCAATTTTATGTACACACTCAAGCTTGGAGAGTTTCTTGTCCTTCAAATGCTCACCCACTATGTTCTTTGATCTCACTTTTTGAGTTCATTCAGCTAAAAGCCAAATGAATGCTTGTGTGTGGACATGATTTCCACCTATTTCTAGTCTTTCAATATGGTTTTCCTTGTAATCAAGGGAAAGGGGTGGACTAGACCCTTACTCTTCTCCTTACAAGTCCCATCAATGCCATATATGAGCTTGGAGGCAATGTACTGCTCTGCAAGCTTACTTGGAACATATACAAGTAATTTGTAGGGTTAGGACATGATCCCCTCAATCCTGATAATTATACAATTAGGGTAATAACATATGTCTCCCATCATTTCAACATACTTCTTGATGAGTGGATGGACCCTAGGCATGGGAATACATGTGATAGCTTCAACTATGGTTGGGTAGACACAATCACAAATAAACTACATATGGTTCCTATACTTAAAGATGTGTAATTTAGATTAGTGGTGAGAAATGGTGGTTTTTCCTTTAGGAGACCAATTTTTAATGCTAAATTGATTGAGGAAAGTAGGGCATCCAATAGGTATGACATCATGTAAAATTGTTGAGATGTCTTCCTTTTAATGGCTGTGAATTGTTTGGCTAGGAAAACATTGATTAAATATCCAATTGGAGGGGTGAGCTTTTCTTCCACCATGAAATGTACAAAGGGAACCCAAATTTTATTCACATAAGTGATTGAGGGGGCTCTAAAGGCTCGATTTAACAAGGTCCTTATTACCCTAATGCCTTTCCTGAATTGGACTATTGGTATTTTACCCTCAAATTTTGTGAAGATATGGGGTTCTTGGTGCAGTTAGGGTCTAAGGATAGAATCCAGGTCATGACTACTGATCCATTCCTTGATCTTAGATAGGTCAACATGGGAAAGAGGGAGCTTATAATATTTCTCAAAATAAAAAGGGTAAATATAGGCTATCTTTTTGGAATTTCCTTCCCTGATGATCCATTCATTATCTACTTTACAATCAACAAAGATGGGGACAAGGATGTCTATACAATGTAATACCTCAAGTTTTGTCATGACATGGTGAAGGATAGCCATATAGATTATAACCAGGTCATAGTAACTCCTACTTATGATGGAAATTCTTTGTTCCTCCTTAGAAATGGGTGGTAATTCCTTTATCATGAAGAAGAGCTGAGAGCAATCTTGAATGCCTGAGACATTCAAGGTTGTAAGGTTTAATTTGATATCTTTTAAGATCTGACCTTCATTGTCTATCGATAAGTAGAGATCGATCTCTTCCTTTAATTGTTGTCTACGAGCTGCCATGGTCCCTATTTTTTCTAATTATTCACACTGGATTGCAAATGATCTTTTTGAAAGCTCTCTTTCACTCAAAAACATAATTAAGTTCTCTTTGGATGAAATTATAACCAATTGAGTTTGTTTGGGTCATTTTTATATAGGGTTTAGGGTTTTGGAGCTTTAATGTTGGAATATATCTAGACTTTGGCTTATACGTGCCTTGGATTTGATTTAGACCTTTGCATTTTTGAGCCCACAAGATCTTGTATTTTTTAATTTTTTGCTTGCATGGCACCTGTATCACATAGATTTGGGCCTTTCATGGTATTTTTTTATAAATTCCATTTGAGCACTAGCCATTGGTATTTAAAATAACTTCTTTTATTTTGCACTATACGATCAAAATCTTAGATTAGCATGAGTCATTGATTGTGATCTGGGCCCTTGCCTATGATTAGCTCTTTTGTGGCAAACTCCATGGTTTTAACACTTGGTATCTTTACATGTTTCCCTATGCTTCAAATCCTATGTCAATGCTTTGTTAAATTAACATTAGCCATGTAGTGAGCTTGTAAGCCTTTGAAAAGTCATGAGCACCCTCGTGCCATTAGAATAAAATCCATAGATAAAGTGTGAACCATAGGATCATCCAATCATCTCTACCTCAAATGTGTTTTCACCACATGTCAAGATCATGAGCTCTCAGGTCTTCATTGAAAATTCTTTGGGAGCCTCACGTTGTTGGATCAAAATCCAATGACAAATAGTGAACCATTGATCTACAGAGATGCTCGAATTTTAAGTTAGTACATTATTAAAGGTAGAACTTAGACTTAAATTCCTTAGGTTAAGGTTTGTTACGTGTTTATTAAGCATGAATCAAACCTTAGGCTAAGGGATTTATGTTTAAGTTCTTTGAATTTATGTAAAGGGGACCAAGACTAAATATTTCAATCCAATGTTTATGTTGTGTTTAATAAACACAATATATACATTGGTCTAAAATATTTGTGCCAAGCCTTATAAAACATGCTTAAAGGGGATAAAAATGGTATATTGATCCAAAATATTTATGATTTTATTGCATTGATAAAACACATTAAAACCTTTAGCTAGAAGTAACTTGGCTTAAATCTTGCATAACAAAGACCCATTTTAAAATAAGACTTAATATAAGTCTATAGTTTAAGGTTCATGATATTTTTTAAAAATGCCATGGGGACCTTAAAGTATAGATTTAGACTAAGTTTATTTTGCATATATTTAGATTATAATACCATTTCCATATTTGGAAGATCGAAGATTTCTCATGTTTGAGAATCTTTCGAGCACTTCCCTTAGCTTGTAAAGCCATTTCTGAGCCTTCTAGCAAGATTTTAGAGTGCATTTTGATCCTGAATGGAATAATTCATTAGTTTAAATTTCATGGTCTCGTATACATCAAATACCTCCTCGTAGGCATCAAATGATGGTCATGCTAACATCAATTTTAAGCTAGTAAAGCTTTTAATTTGATGGCCTTAAAGTTGATGGTCATGTAGATGTCAAATATGTCTTTATAGATGTCAAATGATGGTCATACAAATATCAATTTTAAGCTCATCAAATTCCTTTAACCCAATCCAAGAGTGCCACTTGGCACCTCTATGGGGCTTCCCAAGGTTTAGACTTAATTCATTTCATCAGATCAAGATCATTGACGAAGTGATAGCCATAAGATCATGATCAAAAGGTTCACTCATGATTGGTTGCTTTATCAAGCAGGACCCATCTGCTTTTGATCATTAAATGTAAGTGTGTCGCATGTTGATCATTTGGGCCTTCTGTGGTCCCTTGACTTTTGAATTATGCCTCACTCCATCTAATTGGTTCTACACAATGGAACAAGAAATGTTGATAGTGAAATGAGAGCTTGAATGTAATTAACTAGTGGGCTACATGCAAGATTATGTTGGGCTTCCCTCACACTGTCTGATCGAAAGGTTGTGAGGAAGAAACAATCATAGGATCATCTGAGATGCATATTGTTTAAGTCAAAGTTTGAGCCTTTTTTGCTCTATTGGATTAAATACCGTAATAAAGTGAGGGTCATTAGATCCTACAAGATGTAAGGAATTTAAGTTAGGACCATAATGCTATAAAAGACCTAGGCTAAGGTATTAAGACTAAAGTCTCGATTGTATTAATAAATACATTGGGACCTTAGGATTAAAACCTTAGGCTAAGGTATATACCAAAGGATCGAGATAACATAAAATTGGACTTGGGGAACCAGAACTTAATCTAGGATGTTAAGACTAAGGTCCTATTAGTATTCAATAAATATAATGGGGCCTTAGGTTTAAAACCTTAGGTTAAATTATGCAATATTAAAAGGATCTTGCAGAATGAATATTAGTTACGCCTATAAGGAATTTTAAAAGGGGAAATAACAAAGGGGACCAAGATTTTAGGCTGTCTTAATCATGTTAAAAACACAACTAAGATTTAAAAAATGAGTTTTATACTTAGGTCCAAAATGAATTTTAAAAGGGTTCCTACCAATTTGGTTCCTGTCATTATTCAAATTTGAATTGAGGGTTTTGCTAGGGTTTTGGAATACAAAATTCTTAGGAAAAAATGCCATGGAACCTACAACTAAAATCCATAAAGAACATTTATTAGCATTATAAGTCTAAAAAGAAAGAAAAACATAATAAGTAATCTCTCTTTTGATGAACCAGATGATCTTCAAATTCTACAAATGACCTTAACATGCTAAATTTCCATGTTCAAAATTCAAGGTTTCTCAAGGGTCCCAATTTTCAAAAATGGGGGTATGTTGGTCCCAACAGATGGTTTTAGCAAGTTAAAATGGATATCATGGTCTTAGGGTAGCATTATTTCTTTGAGATGTGAAGATGATCACTCCATTTGGCAAAAGATCAAGGTAAGCTTTCATTAGCAATTGGTGTTTGTTGTTTCCAAGTCCTTTGTTGCAAAGAGATAGGCTTTGGTTGCTATAGAGACCCTTTGTCATTAATGTCAAAGGGGGAAAAATATTAGATTGAATGAGTTCAAATGGGTAAGAATACATTATGATTGTGTTTTTCCATCAATGACAAAGGGGGAGATTATTGAGCATGGTCATTGATGTCTTAGGTTGTCATTGATGTCAAGAAGAGCATGAGGTATTAATGTTTTAATGACAACAAAGTTGTGTTTGATAGATTAGAGAGTATATGGCATATGTGTAGGTCATTGAGAATAAATAAGAGGTTGTGAATCATTCATATATGTCTTGATGAAGTTCTGGTGTATCATTTGATCATTTAGAGAGAGAAGCATGCATCTTCTAGCTTAAGAGAAGCCAAACCGTCACTACACATCATAGAGATATGAATTACATGCAAAGTTTGTGCATTTATTTAAGGTACTTAGACATTAAACATTAATCAAAGGTTTTCATGGTAATGTTTTCTATATCACCAAGAAGGTACCCTAAATATTTGGTGTCTTGAAGTGTTTCCTAGCTCAAATTATAAACCTCCAAAGTTGTTATAGAAGATTGTGACATGACAGAGACCGTCAAGTTTAAATGCATTGAAGTCTGGGGTCAATTATTCAAGATATATCTAACTACAAGTGCTCAATCATGAAAATGGAGATCTAATGATGAGCATGGATTTAAATAGGTCAAAGGATCATGAGTTTGAACACAATGGTGACATATGTCTTAATCATGGTGAATTAATAGTAGATCAATGACACATGGTGATCATGCAGATGGAGATAGATGGTGAAAATCAATTCAATAAGTAAATAAAATTAGAAGGCACATGGGACTACCAAGTGGCATAAGAGCAAAGACTAAAAATAATGTTCACAAAAGGTATGCAGGGATACCAAGTGTCACAATCGTGAAATCATGTATCTAGGATCAATGACCAACATTACAAGTTAAAACCAGGAGTCTCCTAAGGAAATCGATGAAGTGAATTTGATCTAGTTTCTAAGAGAAACAAGATGAATACATGTTTTTTCAAGCTTTTGCATTAAACAGTGACTAGTGTAATTTGAATTTTCAAATTAGCAAAGGAAAATCAATCTCCATATTTTTATTCATATCTTGATCATATGAAGGAATTTATTGGAATAAAAATAAAAGTTGTAAAGGAATTCAAGGTGAATCCATCAAATTTGACTATAAGGTTTGATTATTCATACAGTTGTAGTTATTGAGCTCCAAAGTTGACTATGGGTTTGACCATCTTTTGTTAAAGACCCAAGAAGGATGTTTGAGTTGGTTATGATGATATTTGAATGTTTCAAGGTGATTTATCTATTGGATAGTGTTATATAATCTATGAGGGTGATTTTTGTGTATTTTAAAGGTTTGACCAACCCATATTTAGTATGAACAAATGATTATAAGTTGATTGTTTGTTTGGTCATGGTGTTCTTGTGTACAAGGCTAATGTTTCAATAGATAGTGCATATGAAAAGGAGTTTAGTGATGGATGTAATACTTGAAGGTGTCTTAGGGGTCATATGGAGTGGAAATATTTATTTGAAATTGGTATTATGTTTCTATTTTTCTCGGTGAAGTGCTAAAGGGGTGAATAGGTATTCATGCGACCTATAAGGGCTACTACAGCCTAATTGAAAGATGTAGTTTCTTAAGAATGACCCATGGATGCTATGATCAACCTATGAAGGTGGTTTTTTGTTATTTCTTAGTGTGATATAATCCTTAAGGGTTAAGGCATTTCTAATGGATGACCAACACGATGATATTCACGAAGGCTCTTTAAAGAGTGAAATCAAAGGTGATGTTTTCTAGAGATTGTGTGCCAAGAAGAAGAGTTGATGTGCAAAGAAAAGAGGAGAGTGAGTATGCCCATTGGATGTATTTAAGATTAGATCAAGTTGAGGATTGTGTGCATAAATTATAAGTCATATTTCTAATGTCATAATAGTGTTCATGTAGGTTTGTAGATTGAAAATGAGCAAAGAGTTATAAAGTGATTCAAAAGGATGTTTTGGATGCACTAATTGTGTGTGAAGATTTGAGAGAGTGTAAAGGGTTTAAGAGAGGTGTTCTAAATTTTTTTTCCATCAGATTGAAAGGAAATCATAGTTTTCAAGTTATTGATATTAGAGGTGTTGTGTGGGTGCTAAACATCTAGGATAAGTTGGTTCTTGTTCATGCTTAGGGGTGGGTTATCCTTGTGAAGTGGGTGCTTCACTAAAGATATCATGTTTTTGATCATCTTATATGACAATTATTCCATGTTTTTGAAAGCTTGAGAGTGGGTTTTATTCCACATGAGGGTTTCCCACAAAATTCATGTGTTGTGTGTTTGATATTACATCATCTCTTTTGTTCATTGTTATGAATGACTTGTATGCTTTATGAATACTTGTGGTGTTTTATTAAGGGTTTGAAATGATTGTACTTAAAGTTTGAATTATCTTTCATCACTTATTCATCCCCCACTCGCTCAGTGATTTTACCTCTAACAGGATCGTTAATGTCTGAAATTACAACTGTCACTTACAGCCAATGGATGCAAGAATCATACGAGGTGATTAGTTGATAGTTTGGATTGATGGGATCACAATATAAACATCAGCATATGAAAGATTATTCATTTTGGAATCATAGGGTACCAACTAAAAAAAACAAGGTTTGGGTCTCACACACTTCTTAAAATGTAAATAATGTGTTTCATTTAAGTCAATGAAATCTGGCAGCTTTACCTTGGTATGAATATTCTGAATAGGTAGATGTGTTTATAATACTATAGAGGATTATATTCCTAATTAATCTTACCATGTTAATGCATTAGTATATAATCTTATTAAAATTATTATTTTTCATTGGTGGGCCACTCATTGGCCAAATTGATAGGATCCTGGGAGCACAAAGCTCTGATACCACTTGTCAAGATTAAGAGCACAATTGATTACCTTTGTATAAGCAACTAAACACAGAATTAAACTAGAAGTAATATGTAACTAGAAATCAAAAATAACATAGAATATGAAAGACAATACAATCTTGTATTAATACTCTTCCAGAAGGAAATACAATGAAGAAGTCACACTCTTCCCACACCTCTTGGGCATACCAGTAATTCTCCCTCAAGAGTTATCTCACTCAACCAATTACAATCGCAACTCAAATATAGAGTTGTTCCCTCCACCAGTCAGTAACAATACTGCCAGTACACCAAGTACTCAACGTACTCCAAGTAGATCTCCCTGATCTTACTCCTTGTTGTGTTGCAAATCTTCTTTGACCTTGCTACCCCGTAGATCTCCTTTGACCTTGCACACACACACACACACCTGCAGATCAACTAACCTTACTTACCATGTAGATCTTCTACCTGATCTTGCACAACCTGTAGATCAACCTGATCTTACATACCATGTAGATCTCCCCTGATCTTGCACACTTGAAGATCAACCTGGTCTTACACACCTACAAACCTTCTAGATCTTACACTCAGAAGGATCTCTTCCTTGTCCTTTTATTACAATACATCCCCATGGGTCTATTAAATAGATCCCAAACCAAAAAATAATTAGAAATGTAACTCAAGACTAAAATTAGTCTTTACATGCAAACAACCAGTTCGTTAAACTAATTGTTCATGTAACTAACAGTTCTAGAACCGCACAAGTGACTGACATCAGTTCCTATCTATCTAGAGATGACTGATGTCAGCTGACTCTTGATCAATGTCAACAGCTTCCAGTCTACCCCTGATCGACATCGGTTGGCCTGATCGACATCGATTGGCCTGATCGACGTCAGTTACTGTGACACTCAGCAACCTCCTCCATGTTTGCATAATAGTGAAGCTTTTAGCTCTACAACCTAACAATCTCCCACTTGGAGATAAATAGCTACACCTGTACCTGTACCTGTACATCTTCTAATTTTGTTTCCTGGCTTGTATCCCTCTTCAAGTTCAATCTTGAAGACTAACCACCACATAACCTGTGGTGCTTCTCATGTCATCCAAGTAAGCTACCATATCTGAATCTACATACCCATGTAGAGAAGTGCTTGACCTTGCATAGCATGAATCCCTGCTGTTGGTCGCTCTTAGATACCTAAGAATCCACTGAACTCCTTTTCAGTGCTCCTTCCCCGAATTGGCCACAAACTTGCTGACAACTCCCACTACTTGGGTTTGCTCAAGACCATATAACCTAGCCTTCTATCTCACATGTCCATTCTCTCCTTTCTTTCACTTGAGAATCCATTCATCTTTCAGTGCTTTCTTTTCGACTGGTAACTCTACCAAATCTGTCGTTTGGTTCTCTCCCAAGGAATTCATGCCATGCTCCCACTGTTTCTTAGATTCTACCTACATTGTCTCTTCAAAACTTCTTGGTTCTTGACCATCAGTGAGCAACAAGTAGTATAAAGAAGGTGAATAATGAATTTGAGGCTTACTTACCCTTTTAGTCCTCCACATGGGCATTTGAGACTCTTTGACAGCTTACTGTCTGCCCAAAATCTATTTTAATAATGACCGATCTCGGTCATCTATGGTCGACCTTGGTCTGCACCTGACTGATGTCGATTCCTCCTGATCACCGATGTCAGTTCTTTGACCAATGCTAGTGTCCACCTGCCCATCAACATCAGTTCTCTGACTGACACCGGTGTCAACCTGCTCGACATCACTGACTCTAGTCTGCACATGATCGACGTTAGTTCCTACTTGTTCGATGTCAGTTCTTACCTAACCAACGTCAGTAATTGTGTTTTCCTGTGAGTGATGACTTTTACCCATGAGCTCACCTTGGATCATAACCTTGTCCAAACTGCCCTGCTCAAAATTATTCAGCCCCTTGAGTTGATCTCTGTCCATCATCTCCTCCATGAAAACCAAGGCTTTCCAGTTCTTAAGTTTGTCAAAGACATCAGACTTCCTCTTAAGAACATACATTCCCTTCTCACTCATGTGACCAAGCCTACAAATCCACATCTTTGCATCTACATCTGAAGTAGATAAACCAGAAGGAGAATCAGTAATACAAGTAGATAGATAAAGAATACCTACTTTCTTATCACATGCTAATTCAAGTGCACCCTTGGAAACTTTTCAAGATTCCACTGTGAGAGTAACTGTGCAACCCTCATCACCCAACTTTTCTACAAAAATTAGACTCCTCTTCAGGACTGGGACATGCATGACATCCTTCAACACCCATGTGTTGCCCGTCTACAATTTCAGCTACACTTCTCCTTTGCCAATAATTTGACAAGGCTCACCAACCCCTAAATAAATCTTTTCAAAGTCTCCATGGACATAATCATGGAAAAATACTTTATTTTGGGTTGCATGGAAAGAGGCAGCATAATCTAAAATCCAAGATTCTACTTTATCCCAGGAACATATAAGAGCATCCCGTGCAATAATCCCTGCATCATTGGCTTCTTTATTTCCTTCATGCTGATCTTCTACCAACCAACAATATTTCTTTACCTGCCCTTTTTTTTCATAATTCAGTAATTGATTATTCTTGCCGTTGAATTCCTCCATTCTTAGTGTACTTTCTTCTACCATTGCTTTACTCACACTCAATCAGAAACCCCTGAGAGTGACCTGTAATCAACAAACACTAACCTACTCCGAACCAGGCTCTGATAAACCTGCACTCTGCAACCTAGCTCTGATACCACTTGATAGGATCCTGGGAGCACAAAGCTCTGATACCACTTGTCAGGATCGGGGAGCACAAAGCTCTGATACCACTTGTTAAGATTAAGAGCACAATTTATTATATTTGTATAAGCAACTAAACACAAAATTAAACCAGAAGTAATATGTAACTAGAAATTAGAAATAGCACAGAATATGAGAGACAATACAATCTTGTATTAATTCTCTTCCAGAAGGAAATACAATGAAGAAGTCACACTCTTCCCACACCTCTTAGGCGTACCAGTAATTCTCCCTCAAGAGTTCTCTCACTCAACCAATTACAATGACAACTCAAATACAGAGTTGTTCCCTCCACCAGTCAGTAACAATACTGTCAGTACACCAAGTACTCAATGTACTCCAAGTAGATCTCCCTGATCTTGCTCCTTGTTGTGTTACAGATCTCTTTTGACCTTGCTACCCCATAGATCTCCTTTGACCTTGCACACACACACACCTGTAGATCAACTGACCTTACTTACCATGTAGATCTTCTACCTGATCTTGCACAACCTGTAGATCAACCTGATCTTACATACCATGTAGATCTCCCCTGATCTTGCACACCTGCAGATCAACCTAGTCTTGCACACCTACAAACCTTCTAGATCTTACACTCAGAAGGATCTCTTCCTTGTCCTTTGATTACAATATAGCCCCATGGGTCTATTAAATAGATCCCAAACCAAACAATAATTAGAAACGTAACTCAAGACTAGAATTAGTCTTTACATGCAAACAACCGGTTCATTAAACTAACTGTTCATGTAACCAATAGTTCTAGAACTACACAGGTGATCGACATCGGTTTTTGTCTATCTGGAGATGACCGATGTCAGCCGACTCCTAACTGATGTCGGTAGCTTCCGGTCTACCCCTGATCGATGTTAGTTGCCCTGACCGACGTCGGTTACTGTGACACTCAGCAACCTCCTCCATGTTTGCATAACAGTGAAGCTTTTAGCTCCACAACCTAACAATCTCCCACTTGGAGATAAACAGTTGCACCTATACCTGTACCAGCACATCTTCTAATTTTGTTTTTTTGCTTGTATCCCTCTTCAAGTTCAATCTTGAAGACCAACCACCACATAACCTGTGGTGCTTCTCCTGTCATCCAAGTAACTTGCCATATCCGAATCTACATACCCATGTAGAGAAGTGCTTGACCCTGCATAGCATGAATCCCTGTTGCTGGTCCCTCTCAGATACTTGAAAATCAAGCCAATCCCCATTAATGAATACCTTTTGAGCAAAATATGAGTAAGCCAATGAATAAATCAATTACATCTCTCAAAGAAGGTAAAGACTGTAGTTCTTTGCATTTTAGTTGGATTTCAATTATTGTTTGTTCATTAAGCTCTCCTTAAAATCTAGGCTTAGAAATGCTATTATGTTATTATGTTGATTTCATGATTTTATGGACTAACACTTGATCTAACCTCCTCTTTTTGTCAAATTCTTTGATTATATTACTAGTGGAGTTCCTTGTGCCCTCTTTGTATATTGCACACAATGTAATATTAGATAATTAAGAATCCCTAAAAGCATTCTTGGACACTCTAATTTAGTTAGATGAAACACACATTCTTGCACATTGGAGACAAGGATTTTATAAGTAAAAATAGAAATCCTACCATCATTGACATATCAAAACCAATTTTTTTCATTTGGTATGCATGTCCTAGTCTATGATTCAAATTTTGTGTATCATTCAAGTAAAATACAAATCTAGTGATATGGTCTATTTATTATTCATTATATCCATCCAATAGGTGATTAAAATTTAATAATATTATATGGCTAATTCCTATTAGGCTAATTCCTATTAGGCCATTGCAAAGGGGTATGGTGCTCATGTGGGTTTGTTCTCATGAATATACTTGAGATTGTTCTCCGTGGTTTTTCCCACATTGGGTTTCCACATTATATCTGGTGTCTCTCTCTATCTTGTGTGAGGTTTATTGTTTGATTAAGTGGAATTTGGTTAAAGAAAAGATTTATAAGATATATGATATACTGATTCACCCCCCCCCTCTCAGTATATCCCGTGCTTAATAATTGCTACATGTTCCACATCTACTTTACTTCCTCTTAGACCCCTTTCATGTTTCCTAAATCCTTCTTCTGCTTCACAAATGTCATACTCTAATTTTTATCATGGGCCTTCATTGACTTACCAGGCTATGTCCACTTAGTTCCCGGCTCTATCATTCACCCCAAGGTCTATCTACCCTACCAACCTAGGAGGGGTTGGGACTGGCAAGGGCCATGTGTTCATCTTTCCTTGGTTTTATGCCATCCTCTCATTAAGCCCGGTCCCTATGCACTCTAACACCCCAGTGGAGGTCGAGATAATCTGACCCTGAAAAAGACTTAGATCTTTTAAATTTTTACTTGGGGTTAGGGTGAGTGTTTATCAGCTAAGTGGCAATTGATTTTGAGCTCAGTGCAAATGAGTTGAACTTGGGTGAATAAATTATGGAGGCTCGAGCCACGTCAGACTCCACTTGAGTTTGAGAAAGCCTTGATGGCTTAAATGTGTTGGGAAAAGGTTGAATATGCATTAGGGGTCCCAAGAGAGTAAACCAAATGCTTTAAAAGTTGAAAATGAGTCGGGGACTGAGCTAAAATTGATCAGGGGAATGAAAAAAGGGTGTGTTGAAGTGAGTTCCAAATCTTATAAAAAATGCATGCCACATGGGTGCATAAGAGGGCCCTGTTGTTGATACAATATGAATGTCATGGTAAAGGAGTCACTGATTGAGATAATAGGCGAACGATTGGTGATCGGTTTATGGGGTGTCCACATCATACACTCAAAACAGAAACACTTAAACAAACACTTAGACGGGCAATATACTATACAAATAAGAAGAAATAACTTCTACATTCCTTCTAGTATTTCTTGCACCCTCAAGACAATTGCTAGTGTTATTTTACATATAATTAAACTTGATAAAATATGTATGATTAAATATAATGTATTTTGATGTAAAACCCATTTTACACAAAAAAAAAAAAATTAAAATATTTTCTTCCCTCATCAATCACACAAATCAAAAAATAATTACTATAAATTATTTAAACTTATAATATCACATTATATATTTTTTCATTAAAAATATATATAATTATAAAATACAAAAACATTAAAATATTTCAAAATAAAGTGTGAAACATTTGTTTATGTAAAGACAATAATAACTTTTTCAAAAAATAAATTTGAAATCATAAATTTATTACAATGATAAACTTCTTTTTACAAAAAGATATTGCGAGTACTGCTCAGCATTAACTATTTGTTATTGTTATCTACAAGCTAAATTTTTTTTTAAAAACAACAGCCATATAAAAAGAAAACATAAACTAATTTTAATTGGAAGAGCACTACTCAAAATACGTTACTAATAATGACGGTCGGATTCCGGGCTTTGATTTTGTGCCAGTCTTGACCCCCTTCCTTTAGCCTCTCCTCAACTTCTTCTGTCCCTGTCTCCCAGTAATTGAACTCCTTCAGTCTTCTCAGCAATTCCAATCCATCTGGAACTTTCTTCAGTCTTCTACATGATTGAAGCTTAAACACCTCAAGGCATGGCATGGCTCCATCTTCCAATTCTGGAAACTCCTCCAATTCATAGAATCTTTCAATCACCAAGAAACGAAGCTTTGGAAACCCCAACGACTTTCCAAACGCCTTTGGCAATTCTCTGCAGCTGTAATTCACGCACAATTGCAAACTCACTAAGTTGGCCATGTTTTCGAATTCCGGATAATTACTCTCACTCCATTCACAAATCCGTAAAGTGAGTTCCCTCAAATTTGCAAAACTACATAAACTACTTGTCACCGCAAAGCGCCCTAAGCAAAGACTTTCCAGATCTGCCATAGCTTTACTCAAATTCTCCGGAAAAGACGGATGTGCATCCCCTTCCAACATAATCCACATTGTGAAATGGCGCATCTTCTCCAAACGCCCAAGTGTCCCTCCTTCTATACTCCTCCAATCCCTTTCATTTTCAACATTTATGTGTACCTCTTGGAGCTCGATCATACTGCCAACATCCTCTAACTTTAATAAGCCTTCATCATTCTCAGTCTTACTAGAGAATCTCAACGCACTATCTGATCTCAGTATCCGCAGAGACTGGAGCTTTGATATTCCCTTTGGCATAACATTGATAAATTCCCCTACATTGATATGCTGAAGACATTTCAGTTCACCTATCCACACTGGTAGTTCTCTTAAATTTAAACACTCAGAAACATCAAGGAATCGAAGACTCTTAAGCCTTCTAACACACCTTGGTACAATCTCAATGCCCGTGTTTGCTAGATTTAAGACCTTAAGAAGCTTCATTTCTCCAACACAATCAGGCAATGTGGCGATCCCATAATTCCAGTTCAAGTCAAGAACGCGCAGTGCTCTCATATTCACAAACATCTTTGCTCCAATATTGCTTATGCCATTATTATACAATGAAAGTGTGCGGAGAAGGCTGGGAGAACCTGCAGGACGGCTGTGTGCCATGCAATCACCATCTATACTTTTATTGGGCAGTAAAATCCTGTACAATCCAGCACTTGCAGTTTGCATGGAAGGTCCCTTGGTGAAGGCATCATCAGCATCAAAAGCACATTTATTCTTTTTAGATATATAAATGGCCAAATCAAGTAACAGATCGTGAACTCTACAGTACTTCTTTAGCTTAACCTGAATGTCATCCCATTCTTCCCATGCTTCAACCAAACATAGATTTGCCATTTCATACAGATAACTCCAACCAATATCGAACTGGTCTTTTAGCTCTGGAATGAATCCTTCTCCTATCCAGAGATTTACCAGATACTCGCACTCTATTTTCTCATCCTCGGGAAAGAAAGAGAAATATGCAAAACAAGCTCTAAGATGTGCAGGCAAACAGTCATAACTCAATTTTAGAATTTGCAGGGTATCATTAGAAGCAGATACCTCTTTCAACTGCCTTAATTTGATGTCCCATTCCCTGGGGAGAGTGATGTCCGCCAGAGATGCTGCTATTGTCTTTATTGCCAAAGGCAAATTCCCACATTCCTCTACAATGCGACCAGCTACTTCCTCGAGGTGCTGTGGCGGTCTATTTTCCACACAGTTTGGAAAACAATGAGCACAAAAAAGTTTCCAACTGTCTTCTTCCGTCAATGTTTCCATCTTATAAATATCTGCCTGCACATTTCTGCAAACCTCTCTGCTTCTTGTTGTAATCACAATTTTGGAGTTATTGGCAGTGGTAAGACCAAGTCTTGCTATCAAATTGTTGTGTGAACTGGACTCCCACACATCATCCAGCACTATTAGATATTTTTTCCCTCAAGGTGGGCACCAATTAATTCAGCTGCTCGTTCTTCAGACACATCGCCAGCCACAATATCCTGGCTTAAACCTATGTGAGAGGCTAAGTCATGTTGTAACTTAGGAACAGAATAAGATCGAGAAATCGAAAGCCAAATACATTTCTCAAACCTTTCTTTTGTTTTGTTGTAGACATGTTGGAGAAGATATGTCTTGCCCAGACCTCCCATTCCCACAACTGCAATAAATGGAACGGGGGAGTTGTCTAACAATCTCACCATGTAATCAACCTTGGACTCAATCCCAACCGGGTGTGAATCACTTGGCAGAAGACTTGATCTCTTCAAATCTGCTCTTTGCAACGTACTGCTTGATGCTGCTTCTTGCGACACAACATGACCTATCTGCAGTACTTGTCCGTCTTGAATAATGGAGCTGATTTTGTCTTTGACATCTTTTATTTTTCGCCCCATTCTGCGGCGAAAATTGATTTGATTCCAACTCAAACCACATGACGGAATGCTGTTACCATACATAGATTCTACAGCACATTCTTCCACTATGTCCTCTGCTTGAAAGACTGTGTCCTGAATGTCCCGCAGCCATGCTCTCACTGCAACCTTCTTTTTAGACTGTTCATCAGCATCTATGAGGAAACCACTTAGATGCGTGAGTTTCTTATTCAACCATTCAAAGTCTTGCCTGAAATTCACCACCAGGCTTGCCTCTTGCACAAGTTTTTGGACAGCCATCTCAATGGCCACTTCGCACATTTTTCCAACAACTACTTCTCCGACGAAAGCCATTTTTTATTTATGAGAACTGAAATGGGGACTCTGAAATATTTATGCAGGTAAACTCTGAGAAAATAGAATCGCTACACTAAAAACACTGCTTTAAAGGGAAAAACTCTCAAATATTTATAACAGACTGACTTCATAGACAGTGCCTTAGATGTGTATAGACGCTCATAAACCAGACATTTATAAGAATTGTGAGCATGGATTGTCATTAAAAAAAGTTAGTCGAGGCGAGGCACGGTTGGTCAAGACACGTTTTCGATGGAGTCGTCGAAAGTTGTTTATTATATAAATAATTGATTGGTTGCACACCAGTACATCACCCACACATGTATAAGAGTTGTTTGCATGGCCGTCACTTTCAATATTCGCTGGATTGTCATTAAAAAAATGTACTTCACCCACACATTTATAAGAGTTGTTTCCGTGGAAGAAGTTTATTATATAAAGAATTCATTGGGTGCGCAACAGTCCATCATTTTGAAATATAAAAAAAACAATTATAAAAAAACATTTTGACTGAAAAAAATATTCAATTAAATTCGCTGGATTGTGATTTAAAAGAAAAACTTGACTTATAAAAATTAAAAACTCTTGTTTATTTGCTAACCACATGAACATTACATCATTTCTAATATAGACTGGATTGTTATATAAATAAATAATTTAAAATAAAGTCAATAATTATTTTTTAATTTATTATTCACATAAATATAGTTTTTAATATTTGTTGGGTTTTATTTTATTTTTTATTGAAAAATATATTTTTATTAATTTAAAATATATATATAGTATAATATTAGTCATATAAAAAATGGGTAGAAAAGTCACATCTTGAATATTAAATATGAATTAAGAGAGTTTCGGGGAAAATCAAAGTCTAAAATAACATGATACAAACCAACCAATAATTACAATTAAATTAACTCAAGTGTATATCAATTAAATAATAATAGTGAAATAGCACAAACATCAAGGAACACGTTATGCAAAAGTTATAAACATAGCAGCCAAAGGAGAAGGTAGAGGCGAAGGGCCCTTAGGGTTCTCCCCTAGCCATTATGGGTCAGGGGATCTTCATCCATAGGGAGGGGGTCCAAACCATCAGTGTGATGGTTAGTTTCAGTATCATGCTGCATTTGTGAATCTTGGCAAGGAGTAGAGAGCTAGCTCCAGTCGTAAGAACTTGTCTTGCGAAGGGGGCGTCCACCTCCCCACCACCACTATTTCTGCCTCTATTAGATCCTCTTAGAGAAGATGGTCAGTGAGAGCGAGGAGAGGAGTTCCTCCAACTTCGAGACCTCTAGCTACGAGAGTGATGACACCTCCCCCCACGCGCATGACCTCCAAGGGGAGAGTGACAAGGTGAGGGATCAGGTGGCTCATGGTTGACTACAGAAAGAGCATTCCCCCAATGATCTAGGAGGAGCTATAGAGGATGAAGTTTGACCCAAACTTTGTCCGTTTGACTTTGAATTTGAAGGGTAACATTAGCAATCACAACAACTTTATTAGTTATAGAAAAACATTTTTCCATAAACTCATTATTAAAACATGCTTGATTTCTAGATTTCCAAATCTAAAATGAAATATCGATACGAAAAATCTATCATAATTTGCTATATCTTGCAAGTAACAGGGTGCAGTCCCCCAGAAGAGCCATTTTTCATGTGAATATTCTAGGCCTAAAGGTTTTGAAAAGGGTATGAATCCATCTCTAGGTTGACTGGGCATTATATAAAAACCAAAAGAGATGCTTGATGCTTTCTAGGTGATGGCAGGCCGAGTAAGTGGGATTTAAAACCCCCATGTGCTTGAGTCGATTTCTCATGGGCAGACCCTGGTAAAGGATACACTAAAAAAAGTATGCCTTTTTGGGCTCAATACAAGCCACTTAAATGTTATCAAATCTCCAAGACCAAACCTAATGGAGGGATAGGAGAGACCATCAATGCTTAAGAGCCTTTGTGTCAACATGCTAAGAGAATAACAAATTATAACCCAACCAAGAAGATTATCGATAGAATGGAATGGCCGTAGGTGAGGACCAATCCTTTCACCATGTCGTGAGAGAGGAAACTCCAATCTTGTGTCAAGTATTCATCAGGTATAGAACTTTACAATTCAAAAATGGATTATGCATCTTCCTTGTTAAGATGGAATTTGGCCTTTATCATAGTCCAAGGAACTCAGTCCCTAAAGACCTTACAAAATAGATCACCAATCATGAGAATACCTTTCTTAAATAACCTTAAGATTTTGATCCATGGGACCATGGAAAAAGGAACATTGTGGAAGGTCAGTTAAGGAGACCACCATAATGAAAGGTCAGTTAAGGAGACCACCATAATGACTTGGAGTTTAGAGAAAGACCACTTCTAAACCCATCCCTCACCCAAATAAGGTGAGGTTTGAGCTTTTCCTAGGCCTTCCAAATACTTTGCATGACAAACGTACCCCCTATTTTGACATACATTAGCGATATAAGCACACTATGAAAGCCTATGATTTGTCAGGGTTTTCTACCGAAAGGGCAACCTTGAGAAATGTAATGCCACAGTAAAATTTTCCAGGATTCATCACCTTTCAATCTTATGATGATCCATTTAACCCCAAGAGAGGTTCCTTAAAACTTGATGTCAATAAGCCCCAACCCACCAACTTCTTTAGGGTGATAATAGATGGACTCAACGAAAGCCTTGGTGCCCTTCAAAATTGGCCCATAAATAATCTCACATAAGCTTTGCATAAGAAGCATTTGAAGGGGCCCAACAAGACAAATAGTAAACATGAGTAGTAGTGAGCACCTTAGAACAAATCTAGAACATTCTGGATAAGGTCAAAGGCTTAATGATCTAGAAGAGATTTTTTTCACCACTCTTTGAACCGCATAGGACCATAATTCTACAAGAGAAGCTTCGAAAGCAAAAGGAATGCCTGAAAATTTAAACTAAACCCTCAGAAGGATCTATTGCCATATATATCCCTCCAACCAAGGAGGTTTGGGTGACAAATATTATTGGTAGCACTAGATTTCATGGCATTGGACAGATGACCTAAATGCAAGGCAAAAAATATCTAAACATTTCATGGCATGCTTGACAGAGACTTCATCCTCATGTAGAGTGAGGAATGAATCATCGACAAAATGTCCATTAATTAACTGGTCGTCTGAATTAGGTAGAGAGATCCCTTTGACTAGAACTTTGAAAGTATAACTTACCAGTAGATAACTAAAAGCTTCAGCAGCTAACACATAAAGTGTAGGGCCAAGGGGAACCCTATTTGATGGGCTTGTGGAGCTCAAAGTGTTGAGACTTAGAGCCATTGATGGTGATGCTGGCTCCAACATTTTGAAAAACATATTGATAATATGAATGAACTTGGGGCCAAACCCCAAAGCCTATAATATAGTTATAATAAAAGGCTACTTAATCTAGTAATAAGCTTTCTCATAATATATCTTGATGAATAAAGCTTTCTGGTTAGATATTCTAGCCCATTCCATACCTTCCCATACGACAATAACATTGTCCAGAATATATCTATGTTGAATGAACCCAAATTGCTCACTTCAATTAAGGGAAGTAAGTACTTGATTCTGAGAGTTAATTTTTTGGCTATGATTTATAGGACACATTCAATAAAGTGATGGGTCTCCAGTTGGTAATTGCCTCAAGATCCCCTACCTTGGGGATGAACTTGATTTTGCCCTAATTTATGAGTTGACCTAAAGAATTAGTCATGATCGCTTTAAAGTAAACTCTATGGAGGTCAGGTCCAATAGTATCCCACATGGTTTGATATAATTCAAAGGGAAAGAAATCAATACCTATGGCTTTATGAGAGGCCATCTACATAACAAATTCCTTAAGGTTAATGGCATTGAGAGATCTATCACAAGCAACTCTCTGAGCTTTTGAGAGCTTACAAAGGACCACAACAAGGCATTGAGAGAGGTCAACCTCATGAGTAGGAGATGAAGGTTGCACCACAAAGACACCATGGTAATGATGCACAAAGGCTTAGAAAATATATGGGAGTTTGGTAATCTTATCTAAATCACTTCTAATGGCTTTGATTTTGTAAACGACTTGTCTTGACCTAAGGAGAGCAAAAATTCCTTGGTCACTTTGTCTCTTACCTTAAACCAATGCATCTTTGTTTGGAGTTGGGCTCCTTTGGCCTTATAAGCCTCCATAACCTGGAGCTTGTGTCTCCACATGGAAGTCTAAATCTACAAATGTAAATTTAAAAGTATAACTTATAAATCCTATGAAACCCTAAGGTATTCATGGTTTATAGCATTATGAATGTGTTG
Organism: Torreya grandis; assembly: GCA_037957365.1. Taxonomy (NCBI): domain Eukaryota; kingdom Viridiplantae; phylum Streptophyta; class Pinopsida; order Cupressales; family Taxaceae; genus Torreya; species Torreya grandis. Next base: position 115,507 of record JARHVA010010489.1, on the reverse strand, counting down.
CCTAAAAATAGTCGATTGTTTGCCGTATATCTCTAAGAAGGAAGTGGTACGAGTTATAAAATCATACCACCACTCAATATAACCAGTGTCCCCTATGGGTCTTGGGTCTAGGTTCTGAATCTTGGTGATATGTTCCATAGTCCACTCATGCTTGAGATGGGCAACGTTGAGGTAGAATTGGGAACCCTTGGGTTTAACCTAAGGAGAGGTCCATTCAATGCAAAAATAGATGAGATGGTGGTCAGACAAAAAAGAGTTTGGAATGATAGACACAAGTTACCCATGAATAGGAGAGAAGAAGAATAAATCTTGCTCAACAAGGAGGACATGGTCAAGATGTTTGAAGACTTGATATTCACCTTGATAGAAGTTATACCAAGTGAACCATGGGAAATTTGAATCTCCCCTTTTGTGATGATTTGGGTCAAAGACCCCAAGTTTATTTCACATATAAAACCAAGCTTCCCATTATATTGCACACCATATCATGGGAAGGAGACCTTATTTATATTTCACAAATCAATCATGTTAAATTCACCATAAAGAATCTATCCGGAATTCGAAAACATGGCCAACTTAGCGAGTTTGTGCTGCTGAGAATTGCCAAAGGTGTTTGGAAAGTCGTCGGGGTTTTCAAAGCTTCGTTTCTTACTGATTAGTCATTTCCCTTTATTGGAGGAGTTGCCAGAATTGGAAGATTGAGCCAGGCCATGCCTTGAGATGTTTAACCTAATCGAGTGTAAGGGAGTGAAGAAAGTTCCAAAGGGATTGGAGGCGTTGAGAAGACTGAAGGAGTTCGATTACTCAGGGACAGGGACAAAAGAAGTTGGGGAGAGGCTAAAGGAAGGGGGCCAAGATTGTTACAAAATCAAAGCTCGGAATCCGACCATTATTATTACTAACTTAGATGACTTTTCTTTTTTCAAAAATTAGCTTATATTTTATTTTTATATCATTGGTTTGTTTTGGGAAAAAAATAAAATAAAAATTGTGGATAACAATAATAAATAGTTAATATTTCTTTTAATTGTGGATAACAATAATAAATAGTTAATATTTCTTTTTCCTTCTGCACTACTCTCAAAATATTTTTGTAAATGAAGTTTATCAGTGTAACAAATTTATCATTTCAAATTTATTTTTTAAGAAAAATATTTTCTTTTTTAACAATAAAACAAGTGTTTCACTTTATTTTGAAATATTTTTAGGTTTTTATTATTCTTCTATTTTATAAGTTTTATATATTTGTAATGAAAAAATATATATAATGTGATATTATAAATTTAAATAATTTATAGTAATTATTTTTTGAATTGTGTGTGGTTGACAAGAGAAGAAAATATTTTATATATTTTTTTTGTGTAAATTTGGTTTTACATCAAAAAGCAATATGTTTACCTATACATATTTTATTAAGTTTAATTAGATGTAAAAATACTAGCATTTGCCTCGAGGGTGCAAGGAACATTGAAAGGAATGCATGAATTATTTTTTCTCATCTATAGAGTATATTGTCCGTTTAAGTATTTTCCTTTTGAGTGCATGATGTGGACACCCGATAAACCAAACACTAATCATTCATCTATTATCTCAAGTAGTGACTCCTCTACCATGACATTCACATTGTATCAACAACGGTGCCCGCTTATGCACCCATGTGGCATGGACTATGCATAAGATTTGGAGCTCACTTCAACCACACCCTTTTCTTGCTCTCTTGGTCACTTTTAGCTTAGTCCCTTGCTCATTTTCGACTTTCAAAGTGCTTAGTTTACTTTCGTGGGACCCGTAATACATATTCAACCTTTTCCAAGCACGTTTAAGCCATCAAGGCTTTCTCAAACTCAAGTGGATTCTGACATGGCTTGAGCATTCATAATTTATTCACCCAAGTTCAACTAATTATGCACTAAGTTCAAAAGTAATTATCACTTGGACCATAAACACTTGCCCTAACCCCAAGTAAAAATCTATAAGACCTAAGTCTTTGTCAAGGTCAAACTCTCCCAACCTATATCGGGGTGTTAGAGTGCATAGGCTCTGGGCTTAATGAGAGGATGGCATGAAACCATGGAAGACGAACACATGGCCCTTGCTAGTCCCAACCTCTCTTGGGTTGGTAGCATAGATGGAACCTAGGGTGAATGATTGAGTCAAGAACCAAGTGGGCATAGGCAAGTAGGTTGATGAAGGCCAACAACAAAAAATAGAGTACGTCATTTTTGAAGTGGAGTGAGGATTCGGGAAACATGAAAGGGGTCTAAGAGGAAGTAAAGAAGTAGATGTGAAGCATGTAGCAAGTAAGATTTAGCCATGTGGTGAATGTAGAGTAGGGCCAGGAGATCTGACACTCAGGTCTGCAACATGATGTGTGGCCATCCCAATGGTCTGAGAGTGGCAAAGCACATATGGCTCAGGCTCAATGAGATAAAGGTACATTGAGGGGCGCAATCCTGACTTGTCAATTTTGACTTGGCCTATGAATGCTTGGAACTAACAAAAGGTGAGCACGTGGCCCGAAGCCTTATTGGGATAGTAGGAAATCATACCTCAGGGTGAATGAAGGCTTGTTAAGTGGCATCCATAGTTTCAAAATGGGAAACAAGTGGATATACGATGCTAGGCTGGTCAGAGCCTAATAAAAGGTGATGTGGAGCCCAAATAAGGTAAGATTTTTCCATGTGAATGTAGAACGGGGTCAGGAGATATGACATATAGGTTTGCAACGTGACACTACCAACCTCCAATACATTCATCCTGACCCACTGATACATATTGTGTGGTTCTAATTATTTTTGATATATTTACAATGTTTTATGTGAGGATGTTTTCACCTAGTATCAATGTGCCAATTTGAGAAAGTGAGAGAATTCTTATTTTTTAATAATTTTTTAAGGAAGAAATATATATTTTAGAATGTTTTTTTGTTCTCACATAGTTGTTTGATTTAAACTATTATTTTACAGTGGCAAAGAGGAATTCGAGATACTTACAAAAAGTGGTTACACTAAGGATTTTAAGTAGTATCAAGCGAGTTATCATAATCTCCAATTGAATCTATAAACATAATTTTTGACAATTTTTTTGCATGACAAATTGACACAATCCACACACCTTTGAACCCTGTCCCATGCAGCTTCCAAGTGTTCAGTTATGCGGTGGACTATTGGGAGGACAATGAACAAATATGCGAACATGGAATATTTTCAAGTGAGTTAGGCGACAATGGTGAAGGGTAATGATATGGAATTTCAAGTGATATTGTACCCCAGAGGTCCCACATTGTACACCAGACTCGCACTCCCACCCCTTCCTGGAATGCTAAGGAAGTGAGACCCTTGGGTGAATGAAGACTTGTCAGGTGGAAGTCATAACCTTGTGTTAGGAAAAAAGTGGATATAGGATGGTAGGTTGGTTAGATCTCACAATAAATAAGATCCCAACACTTATCAAGCAATGTGAAGATCTAAGAAACCTAAAAGGGGTCTGATAGGCATAAAGAAGGCAATGAGCATCAGATTCTAAATTTGATGGCCCATCTAAACGTATCCAAATTGTCGACTCGAGAACACACATAAATGATAACAAATGCAGAAAATATGTTAATGTCAAGATGTCACACGATAAACCCCTGTTGAACACACCTATTGAATGTTTTCCCTTGATGAGTTTTGTAGAATAATTATAAACCTGTCTCATAACCTTTTAAAAATATGCCCAATACAAATTCAATAGATGAAATATTTTAATATATATGCCTCGAAAAAGAAAACTCAAGCTTCTGGTAAGCTATGCAGTTCCTCTTTTTCTTCATCCAAATATCCATTGATCTATGTCCTAGTAAATTATGGCACAAAAAACTACTCAAGTGCAAAAATGCAAACCCTATTTGTGTATAACTGGCTATTCCTATCATGGAAAATATATGGGAGAGGAGGATTTAATTGCCATAGTTCTTGGAGGGAACACGTATAAACTGGTAGAGGTTTGAACCTATATCCAACAACCTACACAAAATTGGATATGCTTCTGGTCATCCTAAAATTTTTACCTTTATTCCTTTCACCAAATAAAATTAAAGAGAATCATTGAACCCTACCACAATCAGATCAATGCTTGTGATGCCTTCATTCACCCTTAACAATAGAACATAATCAATCAAATATGTCACCACCTTATTTTGATATAACTGACATGTCTCATTATGCAATGCTATTACATTGACATGCCAATTTATAATGTATTGTCCACACATAAATAACATTATCATGCAAATTTAAGCCACTCATTAGATGTGGAGTCCTATCACAATCAAATTAGCATTCATGACGTCTTGATCCACCCTTAATGATAGAAAATGGCCAATCAAATACGTTACAACCTTACAAGCTACATACCCCTTTTTAATATGGGTAAGTCATGTAAATCTGATAATTGACCTTAATCCAAGATTGGTGTATGATATGGGCTCTATGGTATCTCATATCACATGAAATACCTTGTCATTGTACCTCATCATTGTTGTTGTTTACACAACACACCTTATTTTTAGACTAAAAATAGGGACCCTTGTTTAACCTTTTTTATACTCCCGCATATGTTCACGGTTCATTGGTCTCAACACTACAACTTACCTTGGTGGTCCATCTCAATTTCATGTGAAATTGAGACTCAAAACCACCATTGTTGGAAAGACCACATCCATACGAATCAACTTGGTATTTTAAACTTTGTATAAAAATGGAGTTAGGGCTTCCTAATTTTCCTTTAAAGTTTGGATCTCATAACTCTACCAACTTGTTCCAAGAGTTCTTGCTATGTCATCGGACGACAACAATGCTATCGTATGACAATATTACTATCAAGCAATAGTAGTGCAGTTAATCGATGATAATATCATTGGGTGATGGTAATGTCATCGAATGAAGACATCACTATTGGATTATGGCATTATCATCAGTTGATAACAATGCTATCAAGGGACTGCATTTCTATTGAGTGATGACAATGTCATTGGGTGATGGAGATGGTGTGGGGTGATGATGTTATCGTGATTTGATCACATTATCATTAGTTAATAGAGATGATATGAGTTAACGACATTTCTATGGGCTAACCGTATTATTATCTATTGATGGAGATGTTGTGGTGTGATGGCATTATCGTGGGTCGATTGCATTATCATCGATTGACCACATTTATCATCGACCTATTATTAGTCTAATGGGTAACTCCATTATCGTGTGTCAACCTTAAACTTTCTAAGTTTTTTATGTCTTATTATATCTCCATTATTCTAACACTTTTTAGGAAGTAACTTGTTTTATTTTACTTATCATCTAGCTATTTTGGATTAGAGTAGCAGCTCTTCTTTTGTCGGTCATTCTCAGCATTAAAAATGTATTATATTTTAAAAAAAATGGAGGGTCCAATCAAATTTAGATTAGATCTTTCGATAAAGATGAAGAGCCAAGGAAAATTTTGGTAAGACATAGATTGCAATATGCTTCTGTTAAGGGTAAATGGTAGGGAATTTGTTGGTTCGACAAAATAATACTTGCACCTTTTTTTTCTATTAAGGCATCCTCAGCTTTGCAATCTATCCAGAAGGCGTGGTAGAAGGTTAAACATCTCCTTAAGTGGAGGGACGAGTCATTACATTATGGTTTCAGTGTTGCCACTTCATCCATTTAGTGGAATAGACATATTCAGTACCACAGTCAGTGTTTGGCTTTAGTTTTACCTAAGCAAGTCCATTTGCTATTCAAAAAAGGAGTTCAGCGTTTTTCTGATCTGTGGGACTTTACTTCAATGAGTTGGTCATCGTGGGCTCTTACTAAGGAGCGTTTTTTGCTTAATAAGAAATCTAAAGGGTTTCTTATTTTTGTTCAATCCTTAGTCCCAGATATTTTATAATGGAAGATGTACACTCTGGTCCAGTCTAACTTTTTTAAGGTTTGGCTTTGGCTTTCATAAGGGCACTTTAATCAATTTCCCATTCAAAAAATTTATCTCTTCCTTCTTCCTTGTATGGATCTTAACCCAAGGCTAAATCAAAAATAGAAATGTAAACTTAAGAACAGTGTTTGGATGAGGTTAAGTGCCCAAATATGGAAAACTGAAGCTGATGAGGATGGTAAAATCATGCCCTAGAAGATTTTACACTACAAATTCCCTGTGGAGGAGACGCTAAAATGTATCTTTGTGCAGTGTGTTAAATGCCCCTTCTGCACCTGTAAAGAAACTTTGAAGCATAGTTTTGGGGATTGCATGTTTGTTAAAAAACAATGGTTTGTTGTTTTTAAAAATTTGAATGCTATGTTTGGCCATCAATTAAATTGGAAGGAAGCTTTATTGGGATTTGGATTACACACCAATTTGATAGTTGATTCTATTAGATAGGGCATTTTATTTCACTTATGAAAAACCATAGGTTTAGCACTGTTCTCTAATGCTTATTTTCATTCAAAATCAATGCTTCTTCAACTTTACTCTAATATACTTTTGCAGATTGCTTCCTTGTTTTCTCACTTGCAGGGCTTATCTACGAAGAATTTCATGTCTGGCTATTAGCTTGAGAAAATTAAATCCCAACTTTTGCGGTTTGCAAATGCCAGATCACTAAAAACAAAACATCTAGAAAAAATTCTGAGATGCCTTGAGTAACTTTTATCTCCTTAGTTTTATGTTTGTATTGGTGTTCTTTCAGATTTTCATATTGTTCTTATTCCACTATGTAAGTGGTACTTGCAAGTGGTTTCTGGTTGGCTGTTGGGCATTTTGGGTTGGGATGCCTTGTTCTGTATATGCTTGTAATTGCAGCCCTACTGCTCTTTAACCTTGTATTTTGCATTTCTTCAATATATATATATATATATAAGAGGAGATTTGATGTTCACCTTTCCCTATCAACTAAAAAATTCAATGACGTTCTACCTTCCAATAATATTTATATAATAAATATTTTTATCATCCCTCTTTACAATAATCGAAATTGTTTTATTTCTCTCTCTCATATATATTTTTTATATTTAATAAATAATTAAAAATTGAAATTTCTCTATTTCTCTCTTATATATATTAAAAGAGTAAAAAAATACTCTTTACTCTCTCCTCTCAATGAAAATATTCATTTTTTTTTTAATATATATATATAAATGACTCTAGACTCAAGAACCTAAATAATTTAAGCAAAATGGGTGTCAATGGATACCATGGATACCTTGAAGCACAATGTAACTGAAAAGAAAAAACATTATAAGAAAAATAAATCTAAAAAACATAAAACAGAAGTATTATAATAGAAATGGGTGCCTGGAATTTCTTACTACTACAATTAAACTAAAGCAAAACAAACTTTTAAGAAAAATATGTCTCTGCAAAAACAATAGAACAAAAACCAAAACAAACATTTAAAAAAATGGGTGATTGTAATTTCTAACCAGAACAATGAAACTTAAAAAGAGCATTTTCTGAGCTAGGTTTCAGTAGATGGAAAACAGGGTCTTCACCTTCCGTCTCAATCAACTCCACATCTTTGCCTGCCTTCTTCAACGCTTCATAATACTGGATGGCTATATCTTCCAGAAAATCTGTCTCTGCAACAAACACAACAATCCTCGAATACACAAGACTGGAGGGGCAGGCGTTTAATTTTATGTATATCTATTTCATTGAAAAATATGTATGCATTGTTTATGGATCCCTTACATGGAAACTCCTAAACTAGAGATCAAGAAAGAAAAGTTTGGTTGATGTAAGTACAATCTATAAAAGTGGTTAAAGGCTAAGAAAACTTAACCAGGTGCCATGAAGTCAGAGGATAAACTAAACTGTGACTGGTGAAAATACAACTAATGAAATCAATGTATAACTCTGGTTCCCTTTCTTAACACTAAAAATACAGTATGCGGATGGAAAACACACTCCATGAAAATAAGGAAACCCTATGTCCCCCGCCAGGGTAAAGGCAAGAGTAAGAGTAATGCATAGATCCTATGGGAAATGAAAGAATTGAACGCACATACCGCAAGAAATCGAGTATGAAGCTTTTTCTTCATAACTCACCGACCTATACAATCAAATATTATGCCTTTCCAATCATAAACCGCCAACATGCAGAACTTTTTGACAAAGAAATCCATTGTTAGAGCATCTAGCAAGGCCAAATGCTAGAGCTGATCTATACCAAAGCCCGTAAAAACCTCAGACAAACAAAGAAACAAGATTAAGCAAGCGATATTCCATCTGCTCGAATCCGAGATCCCTGTTCTTTCTTTTCTCTAAGTTCAGTTCAATGCAGTTAAAATAAATGGAAACGACTTCCTCGTCCACAACCAGTTAAAATCCAAATTGCCCAACGGAGGGCCAAAATCAATGGTGTCGATTCCTTGCAATTTGATTGAAATGAATCTGCATGGTTCCATGCCTCAGAATTTTGCAGGCCTCTAATGACAGTTTAGTTTAAATGACAATTTAGTTTAAACAAATAGACTTCAGAAATCACATAATTTGTATGCGTACATACATTCAGACAAGTGGAACAGATGGCCTGCAACTAGGGATGAGATGAAGACATTGAAAGTAGAGAGACACCTATTAACTTCGAGACCATTGCCCAGATTTGAAAGTCATGTGTGGAAAAAAAGTTAAAATTATATGGTAAATAATATATAATATTATATTAATAAATATAATATTAATATACAAATTAATATTATATATTAACAATAATAATGTAATATCTATTTTATAATATTATATTAATATAAATATTAATAATTAGTATTATTGTAATATGCCATGTGAATGTAAATGTATTTGCATTTATACAATAATAAATAATAAGGGGTACGATGTGCCAAGTTTCTGTGGGGATCTGTAATTGCAAACAGGGACCAAAAAAATATTATAGGCATGTTTTAAAATATAAGTGATAATTTAGTAATGGTATAACTATGGCATCTGCAATCTCTGGATTTATGAGGAGGAGTTCCTCTAATTCTACAGGAGCAACCTGCCACATAAATTAGTTTTTACTATACTAAAAAGACAGAAATCTCAAGTGCAAGTCAAACTTAGCAAATTTATGAACAAATTATCTGATATCCTTTATATTTGCTTAGTTCCTTTAATTTGTCCACAACAAAAAGAAAGCCTTCATCAACTGTGCATGAAGTCTTCCTATTTTCCTTACATTGCTAATGCCAAAAAAACAATTGCAAGTTTGCAAGAAAATCTAATAGGATGTCCAAGCGCACACAAGTTCAAATTTTGAGGCACTACAGTAAGAAGTTTCTTACTTATTTTATTTCCAGAAACCGTGAATCCATAAATTTAAATGGATTTCAGACATTACTCATTTCCACTGTAAATGAACAAAATACAGGGACTGTATGTACTACTTACAAATTTTAAACTGTATTGCGAGTCCCATGGAAAACTTAACTAGAAAACATCAGAAAGAAAATAATAGAACTGTTAGTGATAAGTTCTTCCATGCATGCATTCAAATTGTACCCAAGACATGTAAATGCCCAAACTAGGCGAACAATTTACATATTCATAGACAATGCCTCTCTAATAAAAGAACCATAATGTTGGAATATATCTCAATAACCCCATCCTTAATAGATGGAACAATGAAGTTGAACAATGGGAAAGCCAAATAAAACTAGCTAGCTCTGTAAAGAATTTTAATCAAATAAAATACATCTTCATGCAAAAATAGGTGACATATGTCAATGAATATGGAATAAGAAGCAACTTACCTTTAACTTCCAAGGTGTTTACTATTTTCCTATTAAAAGACTAGTCTTATATGTCTTCTAATAAATAAGACAGTACATATCATGAACAATTTGAGGAGCTCAGGTTGACAACAACACATAGGTCAACAGGTATCCATTTTGATGTTGATCCAAGGACTCTTAAAATGTAGCATTTCAAGCAAGGACCTAAATCTAGTACCCTTATTGAAAAATTACTTGAAATGCCTTATGGCTTCTCTATAAAGAATCACCCCACATACAACGAGGGTATATCCAAACATCCCTATAATAGACACAAGGTTCCTAAAAATCAAGATAGAAACAACCACTGCCATTGCTCTTTTTGCATTCCCAAGACCCTGAAATTTGAAAGGACAACAGATGTTGGAAAGAATCCATGAACTTCCATGCATGTTTGGTCAATACAACTTGATCTAATGATAGATATATATTATATATAATCTATGACATCTCAGTTTTTAATAGCATAAACAAACCCTAAATTTGACATCCAATAAAAAGAGAAAACATACAAAAAGAATTTACATTTACGACTATGGGAAAACACTCGAGTGTAGTGCAACTGTCACGTATAAACCCTTGTATCCTAAAGGGCATTCTATCACATTGAATGGGGTAGTATTCAAATGCATTGAGCATGGTAATGCATATTAATGACATGCCTTAAAACAACAGATAGAGCAATAGACATTGTTGCAAACAAAATAGTGCAATAGTGCTCAATCACAGACCATTATATCAATTCATTATTCATATCCCAATAGAAGTATTTACAAACTTGTATTCCTTAGAACCAAATTAGGAATGATGAATCTTCAAAAAAATTCAGATGCAGAGACAATCTCAATGAAAATAAAAAAATTAAAAAATTAAATAATTTAAAATAAAATCCAACTGAGGCCTTTGTTATAGTAATTTGGCCTGAAAAAATGTGTTACTTCCTAGTAAGATGGGCCACATATAGAAAGATTTCAGGGAGAGAATATGGATAGGAGCAGATTTACAAGCAACCTGCATTAATATATACAAAACTCATAAATTAAACTTATGAAGCATTTAGTGCTTGAAAAAAACACAATCACCATTGGCATTTGTCATGGTGAATGACACGTCACTTAATTACATTAACAAACATAAACACAGAAGGATAACTCATGGTTGCTCATCCCTGCAAATCACTGCATTTAACTACCAATCATCCAACTCATAGATAGTTCCACCTTGTATCAATTAATTCAATATTAGACATGTGACCGACTCTTGACTGAAATAAAAAATCTCATAACATACTAATTATTTGAACTAATCAAAATATCTAAAATAATATTTTTTATTTATTTTGTTAAAGATCTTGTTTCTTTTTATAAAAGTTTAGAATATGTTTTAACATGGAAATCACTGCCTTCTGATTAGTTAGGGGAGCAAAGAGTAATTCCATGTTAATGTCATATGATTCCTATAGTTTCTCCCTCAAGGACTAATAACATAATGCTTATGTTTGTAATGTAATTAACATTTAATCGTTGTTGCCTCTACACAATCTTAGAATTTTAATGAATCGATGTAATTAATAGAATGTTATCCTAATGTTTAATATTTTAGGGGCTCCATTTAATAATACATAGAATAGTTTATATGTGGGCCCATCTTGTCTTTGTTAAGCATCCTAGTTTGGTGTGGATTTACATTTACAAGTTAAAAAAATCAATTTCTAGATTTTATGTTCACATATTATGGTTTTAGGGCTTAGTATTATATGAGCAGATCATATTTTAATTAAAAAATCAAACTATTAGTTGCTTCAAAGGTGCAAGTTGCGTCGAAAGGTATTTAATTTTCTTTGGTTTCGAAGAGTTTTTTAAAGTGAAAGAGTATAAATCGATATTTGTAACTCTCTCAAAACCCATGATTGATTAATACATTTCAAATTTTGCACATGAAGTTTAAACAAGAGTAATTTTATGGTGGAGGTGATGATGTAAAATCATTGTTTGTTTCTTTATATGATGTAAAAATTGTAGGCATCTAATTCCTAACACCATTTATGTTGAAATTGTCAATCTTACTCAAGTTGCACTCAAATGAGTAATTTAGATCAAAATCCATAAAACGCGCTAAATAGTTCGAGCTTGTCATATACAAGTGTTGATTTGAGCTAATGTATCCCTAAATGAGGTAATATATTTTATGTGATACCTAAATTTGATACTAACTTAGCATATGTTACACTCTCAAAGTTGTATGCACACATATACAAAGTCCTACCAACTAACACAAAACATGTTATTCATAGTAATCACCATCATGCCTACATTAAATCAATCAAATGTATGTGTGGGTCTAACATATCAATTTTAGTATGTACCATCTGAGTTTAACATATATTTACACTATAATACTCTATGATATATCATACTATCATATTTTATAACTACATAAATATACATAACCAAACTTATGATTTCAAGAATCAAATGTTTCACATACATAATAACAATCAAGTAAGTACAGAATTATACCACCTGGGTATAATTTAGGTTTAAACTGCATACTAACTTTCTAAGAGATATAATTTATAAGCACGCATCAAGATACACTATTATATACTAAATATAACTAATATTTATATATATTAACACTCTCATAATATGAACTGTATGTATAAGTATTCAATACTGATTACGTATAAGTACTCAATATTGTATATAGTTCATAATCCATGGGTGGATTATGAACTATGTTAAATAATTGCATATAATATATCTTATTTAAGCATTCTGCAACATGATTTAATGTTACATTCACATCCTGCATTTGATTCATGAATTATATGATAAGCAACTCCTCATATTAAAATAAGGATTACATTGTCAGGAACTCTGCTCTTCTATAATATACATGACTTAATAAACACTAAAACACATCTTAGCTTTCCATACATTGTTATATTGTTATGCTAAGTCAACTCACTCTATATAGACCAGTTATACAGTTACACATATCTTCAATCTGACATACATTGTAAAATTAATATGACATGAATATAGGTGTATAGGAGTTCTACCCACTCCATTTTGAAATTGACTTTTTAACCAAGTTTCTCCCTGTACAGATAAGTCCTTAGATAATTAATTTAATATTCCATGTAACAAAGCTCTAAGTTTTTATATTATTGAATGCTTCTTTTGAGCTCTTTTACCACTATTAAACATGAACTATACCACAATTATCATATTAGGGTCTAAATTCTACATGCAGCGTGAATTCTCCCTCACAAGAATTCGAATAATATATTATATTAAACTTTAATAAAATTCCATTATTACCAAGCTTAATAACTACATAAGATAAACAAATCATTAATACATTATAATAATTTAGATATATAATTAAAAGACTCTATAATTCACTACTTATTATACTACTATTAAAATAAAGAGTCATTTACTGAATTATATAATCACTAACATAATTTAAAACCTATAACTATATATATTGTTTACATAATCACTACATGGTTATATATCATCTATCATTTTCTGACATCTCTATATAATTCACCATCTCTGATGATGTTCTCCCTCTAACACACTCTAAGAGATGAGTTCTGTTGAATAACCCTCGCAACAAAGCAAATAGTTATACTATAACAGTCATGATATTAATTCATCATAAAATATAAATAAAATGACAAATCAACATGATCATAAAGTAAATATATACTTACAACTAAACATAAAGTAAACATAATTTTTTAAAATTTCACACATAATTTTAAGAACTTATCTTACCTAACAAAAACACCTACAATGGTATGATCTAAAAAACTATTGCTTGAACCGATCTCTTTTCATCTTCTCAAGCTTGGCCTTCTTTTTATCTGGCAAATCTCTCATGATCTTATACCTCCCTTTTATTATTTTTTCACTTGTAATCAATAGGTGTAGCGTTCTTTGTTTTAAAGATTATTTTTGTTTTTGTTTTTAATTATTTTATATTTTATTCTTTTAGATTTTCTAATTTTAATCTTTATATATATTTTTATTTTTTATTGTGTGTTCATTTTTTCCCCTCTTTTTAATGATAATTTTTAAGTTTTATTTTTTTAACAAAAAAATCTATAATTTGATAATTTATTTAATATCTCTTATTGTCACATGTTTTAATGACAATTAATAGTTATTGATTTTAAATCTAATCGTACTAGTAAGGTTTTCACTAGTTTTAATAACAAACACATTAAACATGTAAACAGAATTTATTACGTTATTCAACGTATATTGACAACCATAAAAATTAACTTTCTAAAATAGGTAGAAATAAACACACTATATGAAAAGTATTTTTCAATGTATCATATCAGGGGTTAACTACTATGGTGTGCACAAGGTTTTCGTCAGTTATCTATCATCTTCTGACGTCTCTATATAACTCATCCTTTCTGATGATGTTTTTGCTCTGACATACTCTAAGAGATAAGTTATTTTGAATAAATCTTACAACAAAGCAAGTAGTTAGACCATAACAATTATGATATTAATTCATCATAAAATATAGATAAAATAACAAATCAACATGATCATAAAGTAAATATATACTTACAACTAAACATAATTTTTATAAATTTCACACATAATTTTGAAGACTTACCCTCCCTGACAAAAGCCCCTGCAATGGTACGATATGAAGGACTATTGCTTGAATCGAACTCTTTTCATCTTCTCAAGCTCGACTTTCTTTTTATTTGGCAACCTTTCATGATCTTATATCCCCCTTTTCTTATTTTTTCACTTGCAATAAATAAGTGTAGCATTCTTTGTTTTAAAGATTGTTTTTGTTTTTGTTTTTAATTATTTTATATTTTATTATTTTAGATTTTCTTATTTTAATCTCTATATTTCATTTTATTTTTTTATTTTTTTTCTTATTTTTTCCTTTTTTTAATAATAATTTTTAAGTTTCATTTTTCTTAATAATAACAAAAAAAATCTATAATTTAATAATTTATTTAATATCTTTTATTGTCACAAGTTTTAATGACAATTAATAATTCTTGATTTTTAATCTAATCATGCTAGTAATTTTTTTATTAGTTTTAATGACAAACACACCAAACATGTAAACAAAATTTATTATATTATTCAAGGTTTATTGGCAACCGTAAAAATAAACTTTTTAAAACAAGTAGAAATAAACACACCATTTACAAACTATTTTTCAATGTATTCTACTAGGTACTAATTGTTTTGGTGTGTGCAAGGTTCTCATCAATTATCTATCATCTTCTGACATCTCCATATAACTCACCCTTTTCGATGATGTTCTCCCTCTGACACACTATAAATAATGTGTTCTCTTGAATAAACCTCACAACAAAGCAAGTAGTTATATCATAACAGTCATGATATTAATTCATCATAAAATATAAATAAAATAAAAAATTAACATGATAATAAAATAAATATATAATTACAGCTAAACCTAAAGTAAACATATTTTTTATAAATTTCACACACAATTTTAAGGATTTACCCTACCTGACAAAAGCACCTACAATGGTATGATCTGGAGGACTATTGCTTGAATCAATCTCTTTCCATCTTCTCAAGCTTGGCCTTATTTTTATTTAACAAATCTCTCATGATCTTATATCCCCCTTTTCTTAATTTTTCACTTGCAATAAATAGGTGTAACATTCTTTCTTTTAAAGATTATTTTTGTTTTTGTTTTTAATAATTTTATATTTTATTCTTTTATTTTTTTCAATTTTAATGTCTATATTTCTTTTTATTTTTTATTGTCTTTTCCTTATTTTTTCTTCTTTTTAATGATAACTAAGTTTCATTTTTTTCAATAATAACAAAAAAATCTATAATTTAATAATTTATTTAATATTTTTTATCTTCACAAGTTTTAATGACAATTAATATTTCTTGATTTTAAATTTAATTATGCTAATAAGGTTTTCACTAGCTTTAATGATAAACACATCAAACATGCAAAAAAAAATCATTACATTATTCAACGTATATTGACATTCGTAAAAATCAACTTTCTAAAACATGTAGAAATAAACACATCATATGCAAACTATTTTTTAATGTATTCTACCAAGTGCTAACTACTATGGTGTATGCAAAGTTCTCATCAGTTATCTATCATCCTCTGACATCTCCATATAACTCACCATCTTCGATGATGTTCTCTCTTTGACATACACTAAGGGATATGTTCTCTTGAATAAACCTCATAACAAAGCAAGTAGTTAGATCATAACAATAATAGTATTAATTCATCATAAAATATAGATGAAATGACAAATCAATATGATCATAAAGTAAATATATACTTACAGCTAGTTCATAGTAGTGTGATCATGTAACCTAAGCAATATCCTACTATCACATAACAACATATATCTCATAACTTAGTGAAAATTAATCAAATCTAAACTTGTCATATATTGATATCTACAAATAATCAAGCAAATTTGCTTGATAAAGAATCAGGATGTAACAACATTGAAGATAATAATAGTGATACACTTTCATTACATTAAATTGTTTGGATCAATTATATTTTACTTGGTGTGTTGCCTTAGATATTATGTATCATTGATGGACTTGATAAGTAATCTATACTTAAAAGTTATTGACCCTGAGTACAAAATAAATCTCTTTTCTTATCCTTCGCAAGTTCAGTTTCCCTATTAGAGTTTGAAAAAGAGGATAATTTGCTAGTGATTGGCATGAAGATTTAGAATACAGAGTGAAGTTTTTATACCACTAACCTTGATAAATGTAGTCATCAATTATATATTTTTATTTTACTATTTTATAGAAATGTGGTTTCTACAATTGTGGGAGTTCACAGTGATGGTAAAGTGCCCAAGTTTCCTCAAGTACTCTAGTTTTAAATATATTTTCACAAAAGCCTTTATTCTACTATCAAATTATGACAGTTATTTTTAAAGTATGCAAAAGTCAAGATACTTCTCTTTATCATTTAAATAATCAACATTTAAAATTGAAATATTACTTAAATTTTATTTTTATGATGGATGCATTTTTATTGAGAGGAACAATGCTGACATTCATCCACATATCTTTTGATATTTTTCACATCATATTGACAACTATGACTGTCACAGGATCTGCCTATAGATAAAAATTAGTTTTTTAATGTTTTATCTCTCAATCAAATGCTGACACATGTACAGATACAACCTAATTAATTTTATTGACCACTTAGATGAATTTTGAATTAAATTTACACTCCACACATTACATCGTAGAGTCTCTTTGTATTTTATTCTAGCTATTCAACAACAAATCTCTTTGTATTTTATTCTTGGTATTCAACAATAGACCAAACCAAAACACAAAAATAGTAATTCTAAATATGTATAATCTAAACACAATGATTCGACTTTTAATTATTTTAACAAATATATAATTTGAAGACAATGCTTGATAATTTTATTTTAACACTAAATAATAATCCCAAAAAACTTATACTACTTACCATGGTTGTTATGTGATCCCCTGATGGCTATAATGTGGTCATTCGACAACTCTTATTCTAAAGTTTGTTCCTCCACCATCGTACTTTTATTGTTAGCCACCTTCATAAGTAAAAGAAAACAAGTAAATTCCTAAAAAGTGTTAGAAGAATGGAGATATAATAAGACATACAACACTTAGAAAGTTTAAGGTTGACACATGATAATGGAGTCACCCATTAGACTAATAATAGGTCGATGATAAATGCAGTCAATCAATGACAATGCAATCGACCCATGATAATGCCATCGCCCCATAACATCTCCATCAATAAATAATAATACAGTTAGCCCATATAAATGTCGTTAACCCACAACATCTTTATTAACTAACGATAATGTGATCGAATCATGATGACATCATCATCACACACCATCTCCATTGCCCAATGACATTGTCATCACTCAATAGAAATGTGGTCCCCTGATAGCATTGTTATCAACTGATGATAATGCCATCACCCAATAGTGATGTCTTCAGTCAATGACATTACCATCACCCAATGGCATTATCATCGATTAACTATACTACTATCGCTTGATAGCAATCTTGTCATACGATAGCATTGTTGTCGTCTGATGACATAGCGAGAACTCTTGGAATAGGTTGGTAGAGTTATGAGACCCAGACTTTAAAGGAAAATTAGGAAGCCCTAACTCCATTTTTATACAAAGTTTAAAATACCAAGTTAATTCGCATGGATGTGGTCTTTCCAACAATGGTGGTTTCGAGTTCCAATTTCACATGAAATTGATATGGACCACCAATAAAAGTTGAAGTGCTGAGACCAATGAACCATGAACATATGCTGGAGTAGAAAAAAGGTCAAAAGAGGGTCCCCATTTTTAGTCTATAAATGGAGTGTGTTGTGTAAGCAACAACAATGGTGAGGTACAATGACAAAGTATTTCATGTGATATCAGATACCATATACCCCATATCATACACCAATCCTGGATTAAGGCCAACTGTTAAATTTACATGACTTAACCATATTACAAAGGGGTATGTAGCTTGTAAGGTTGTAACATATTTGATTGGCCATTTTTTATCATTCTAAGGGTGGATCAAGACATCATGAATTTTAATTTGATTTTGATAGGACTCCACATCTGATGAGTGGTTTGAATCTACATGATAATGTTATTTATGTGTGGACAATACATTATAAATTGGCATGTCAATGTAATAGCATTGCATAATGAGACATGTCAGTTATATCAAAATAAAGTGGTAACATATTTGATTGATTGTTTTCTATTGTTAAGGATGAATGAAGGCATCATAAGCATTGATCTGATTATGGTAGGGTTCAATGACTCTATTTAACTTTATTTGGTGAAAGGAATAAAGGTAAAAATTTTAGGATGACTACAAGCATATCCAATTTTGTGTAGGTTGTCGGATACAAGTTTGAACCTCCACCAGTTTATATGTGCTCCCTCCAAGAACTATGGAAATTAAATCCTCCTCTCCCATATATTTTTCATGACAGGAATAGCCAATTATACACAAATAGGGTTTGCATTTTTGCACTTGAGTGATTTTTGGTGCCATAATTTACTAAGACATAGATCAATGGGTATTTGGATGAAGAAAAGGAGGAAATGCATAGCTTACCATAAGCTTGAGTCTTCTTTTTCGAGGCATATATATTGAAATATTTCATTTTATTGAATTTGCATTGGGCATATTTTTAAAAGGTTATGAGACAGGTTTACAATTATTCTACAAAACCCATCAAGGGAAAACATTCAATAGGTGTGCTCAACAGGGGTTTATGGTGTGACATTTTGACATTAACATATTTTCTGCATTTGTTATCATTTATGTGTGTTCTCGAGTCGATGGCTTGGATACATTTAGATGGGCCATCAATTTTAGAATCCGATGCTCATTGCCTTCTTTATGCCTATCGGACCCCTTTTAGGTTTCTTAGCTCTTCACATCGCTTGATTAGTGTTGGGCTCTTATTTGTTGTGGGATCTAATCAACCTACCATCCTATATCCACTTTTTTCCTAACACAAGGTTGTGACTTCCACCTTACAAGTCTTCATTCACCCAAGAGTCTCACTTCCTTGGCATTCCAGGAAGGGGGCAAGAGTGCGAGTCTGGTGTATAATATGGGCCCTCTGGAATACAATATCACTTGAAATTCCATATCATTACCCCTCACCATCGTCACCTAACTCACTTAAAAATATTTCATGTTCGCATATTTGTTCATTGTCCTCCCAATAATCCACCTCATAATTAGACACTTGGAAGCTGCACGGGATAGGGTTGAGAGGTGTGTGGATTGTGTGAGTTTGTCATGAAAAAAAATCGTCAAAAATTATGTTTACAGATTCAATTGGAGATTATGATAACTCACTTGATACTACTTAAAATCTTTAGTGTAACCACTTTTTTTAAATATCTCAAATTCCTCTTTTCCATTGTAAAATAATAGTTTAAATCAAACAACTATGTGAGAAGAAAAAACATTCTAAAATATATATTTCTTCTTTAAAAAATTATTAAAAAAATAAGAATTCTCCCACTTTCTCAAATTGGCACATTGATACTAGATGAAAATATTCTCACATAAAACATTTTAAATATATCAAAAATAATTAGATCCACACAATATGTATCAGTGGGTCAGGATGAATGTATTTGGAGGTTGCTTGTGTCACGTTGCAGACCTCTATGTCATATCTCCTAACCTCGATCTACATTCACAACATGGAAAAATCTTACCTTATTTGGGCTCCACATCACCTTCTATCAGGTTCTGACCAGCCTAGCATCCTATATCCACTTGTTTCCCATCTTGAAACTATGGATGCCACTTAGCAAGTCTTCATTCACCCCAAGGTCTGATTTCCTACTATCCCAATAAGGCTTCGGGCCACGTGCTCACCTTTTGTTAGTTCCAAGCATTCTTGGGCCTTGTCAAAATTGGCAAGTCAAGATTGTGCCCCTCGACGTACCTTTCTCTCATTGACCCTAAGCCCTATGTGCTTTGCCACTCCTGAACCAGTGGGGAGTGCCACACATCACGTTGCAGACCTGAGTGTCAGATCTCCTAGCCCTAGTCTACATTCACCACATGGCTAAATATTAATTGCTACATGCTTCACATCTACTTCTTTACTTCCTCTTAGACCCCTTTCATGTTTCTTGAATCCTCACTCCACTTCAAAAATGAGATACTTTATGTTTGTTGTTGGCCTTCATCGACCTACTTGCCTATTCCCACTTGGTTCCTGGCTCAATCATTCACCCTAGGTTCTGTCTATGCTGCCAACCCAAGAGAGGTTGGGACTAGCAAGGGCCATGTGCTCGTCTTTCCTTGGTTTCATGTCATCCTCTCATTAAGCCCAGAGCCTATGCACTCTAACACCCCAGTATAGGTTGGGAGAATTCGACCTTGACAAAGACTTAGGTCTTTTAGATTTTTACTTGGGGTTAGGGCAAGTGTTTATCGTCCAAGCGATAATTACTTTTGAACTTAATGCATAATGAGTTGAACTTGGGTGAATAAATTATGAATGCTCGAGCCACGTTAGAATCCACTTGAGTTTGAGAAAGCCTTGATGGCTTAAACGTGATTGGAAAAGGTTGAATATGTATTAGGGGTCCCACAAAAGTAAACTAAACACTTTGAAAGTCGAAAATGAGTAGGGGACTAAGCTAAAAGTGGCCAGGAGAACAAGAAAAGGGTGTGGTTGAAGTGAGTTCCAAATCTTATGCATAGTCCATGCCACATGGGTGCACAAGAGGGCATCGTTGTTGCTACAATGTGAATGTCATGATAGAGGAGTCACTGATTGAGATAACAGACAAACAATTAGTGATTGGTTTATGGGGTGTCCACATCATGCATTCAAAAGGAAAATACTTAAACGAGCAATATACTTTACAGATGAGAAGAAATAATTTATGCATTCCATCTGATGTTCCTTGCACCCTCAAGGTAAATGCTAGTATTATTTTACATCTAATTAAAATTAATAAAATATGTATAAGTAAACATATTGCTTTTTGATGTAAGACCAAATTTACACAAATATATATATATTTTTTCTTCTCTCATCAACCATACACAATTCAAAAAATAATTACTATAAATTATTTAAATTTATAATTATATATATATATATATATATATATATATATATATATATATATATATATATATATATATATATATATAAATAATAGAAGAATAATAAAAACTTAAAAATATTTCAAAATAAAGTGAAACACTTATTTTATTGTAAAAAAAGAAAATAATTTTCTTAAAAAATAAATTTGAAACGATAAATTTATTACAATAATAAACTTCATTTACAAAAAAGATATTGCGAGTAGTGCAGAAGGAAATATATATATACATTCCAAAACAAACCAATGATATAAAAAGAAAATATAAGCTAATTTTTGAAAAAAGAATACTCATCTAAGTTAGTAATAATAATGGTCTAAGTTAGTAATAATGACGGTCGGATTCCGGTCTTTGATTTTGTACCAATCTTGGCCCCCTTCCTTTAGCCTCTCCCCAACTTCTTCAGTCTTCTCAACGCCTCCAATCCCTCTGGAACTTTCTTCACTCCCTTACACCCGATTAGGTTAAACATCTCAAGGCATGGCAACTCCTCCAATAAAGAGAAATGACTAATCCGTAAGAAACGAAGCTTTGAAAACCCCGACGACTTTCCAAACGCCTTTGGCAATTCTCTGCACCTGTCATTCCCATTCAACTGCAAACTCACTAAGTTGGCCATGTTTTCGAATTCCGGATAATTACTCTCACTCCATTCACAATTGACTAAACTGAGTTCCCTCAAATTTGCAAAACTATATAAACTTCTTGTCACCGGAAAGCCATGTAAGAAAAGATTTTCCAGATCTGCCATAGCTTTACTCAAATTCTCTGGAAAAGACGGCTGTGCATTCCCTTCCAAGCTCTTAAACATTGTGAAATGGCGCATCTTCACCAAACGCCCAAGTATCCCTCCTATACTCCTCCATTCCCTTTCATTTTTAACACTTATCTTTACCTCTTGAAGCTGGATCATACTGCCAACATCCTTTAACTTTAATAACCCTTCATCATTATAAATCTCACTAGAGAATTTCAACCCTCGATCTGATGTCAGTATCCGCAGAGACTGGAACTTTGATATTCCCTTCGGCATAACTTCCACATACCCGCTGTTGATATGCTGAAGACATTTCAGTTCACCTATCCACACTGGTAGTTTTCTTAAACTTGGGCAGCGAAAAACATAAATAAACCGAAGACTCTTAAGCCTTCTAACACACCTTGGTACCTTCCTAATATCTGTCCCACATAAGTTCAAAACCTTAAGAAGCTTCATTTCTCCAACACAATCAGGTGATGTGGTGATCTTATAATTCCAGCTTAAGTCAAGAACCCGCAGTGCTCTCATATTCACAAACATCTTTGCTCCAATCTTTTCTATGCCAGTATTACACAATGAAAGTGTGCGGAGAAAGCTGGGAGAACCTGCAGGACGGCTCTTTGCCATAA
Source organism: Torreya grandis (assembly GCA_037957365.1). Classification (NCBI taxonomy): domain Eukaryota; kingdom Viridiplantae; phylum Streptophyta; class Pinopsida; order Cupressales; family Taxaceae; genus Torreya; species Torreya grandis. The sequence goes on along the minus strand of JARHVA010010489.1, from coordinate 92,610 downwards.
CATCACCACCTATACTTTTCTTGGGCAGTAAAATCTTGTACAAGCCACCACCTATTTGCATGGAAGGTCCCTTGGTGAAGGCATCATCAGCATCAAAAGCACATTTATTCTCTTTAGATATATAAATGGCCAAATCAAGTAACATATCGTGAACTCTACAGTATTTCTTTAGCTTATACTGATGGTAATCCCGTTCTTCCCATGCTTCAACCAAACATAGATTTGCCATTTCATACAGATAACTCCAACCAATATCGAACTGGTCTTTTAGCTCTGGAATGAATCCTTCTCCTATCCAGAGATTTACCAGATACTCACACTCTATTTTCTCATCCTCGGGAAAGAAAGAAAACTATGCAAAACAAGCTCTAAGATGTGCAGGCAAACAATCATAACTCAATTTTAGAATTTGCAAGGTATCATTAGAAGCAGATACCTCTTTCAACTGCTTTAATTTGATGTCCCATTCCCTGGGGAGAGTGATGTCCGCCAGAGATGCTGCTATTATCTATATTGCCAACGGCAAATTCGCACATTCCTCTACAATGCGACCAGCTACTTCCTCGAGGTGCTGTGCCGGTCTATTTTACACACAGTTTGGAAAGCAATGTGCACAAAAAAGTTTCCAACTGTCTTCTTCCGTCAATTTTTCCATATCATAAATTTGTGCCTGCACGTTTCTGAAAACTTCTCTGCTTCTTGTTGTAATCACAATTTTGGAGTTATTGGCAGTGGTGAGACCAAGTCTTGCTATCAAATTGTTGTGTGGACTGGACTCCCACATATCATCCAGCACCATTAGATATTTTTTTCCTTCAAGGTGGGCACCAATTAATTCCGCTGCTCGTTGTTCAGACACATCGCCAACCACAATTTCATTGCTTAAACCTAAGTGAGAGGCTAAGTCATGTTGCAACTTAGAAACAGAATAAGATTGAGAAATCGAAAGCCAAATACATTTCTCAAACATTTCTTTTGTTTTGTTGTAGACATGCTGGAGAAGATATGTTTTTCCCAGACCTCCCATTCCCACAACTGCAATAACTGGAACGGGAGAGTTGTCTAACAAGCTCACCATGTATTCAACCTTGGACTCAATCCCCACCGGGTGTGAATCACTTGGCAGAAGACTTGATCTCTTCAAATTTTCTCTTTGCAACGTACTGCTTGATGCTGCTTCTTGGGACACAACATGAGCTATCTGCAGTAGCTCTCCGTCTTCAATAATGGATCTGATTTTGTCTTTTTTGACATCTTTGAGTTTTCGCCCCATTCTGCGGCGAAAAATGATTTGATTCCAACTCAAACCACATGATGGAATGCTGTTGCCATACATAGATTCTACAACACATTCTTCCACTATGTCCTCTGCTTGAAAGATAGTGTCCTGAATGTCCCGAAGCCATGTTCTCACTGCAACCTTCTTTTTAGACTTTTCATCAGCATCTCTGAGAAAACCGCTTAGATGCGTGAGTTTGTTATTCAACCATTCAAAGTCTTGGCTGAAGTTCACCACCAAGCTTGCCTCTTTTTCACAAGTTTTTGGACAGCCATATCAATGGCCATTTCGCACATTTTTCCAACAACAGCTTCTCCAATGAAAGCCATTTTTTATTTCTTAAAGTTGAAAAGTGGGAGTGAGAGTGGACTTGAGAACTCTGATCTCAATTATTTATGCAAGAAAACTCTTAAGAAAATAGAACAGCCGAATGCATTAAAGAAAACTGAGACTTCAAAATGTAGTAACTTGGCATTGATAAAAGTAACTTGTTGGCATGGAATTATTCTTTACTTGCTCATGCGCATCACTTTTGATGGTGCGTATAATTATTCTTTACTTTTGATGATGACAATCACTTTATTATACTAATTTAGTTTGTCAACGAACCGATACAATTATCAGACACCATCAATTTATTATGTTTTATCAGATTTGCCTTTTAAAAGATAGAGAAATGTTCTTACTTTATTATATTCCTCTGAATTGTTGATTTAAAAATTCGCAGATGATATTTCGCATGAAAAATTTGTAGATAAAATATATGACTTTATTATATTCCCTTATATCAACATTTACTTGCTGTACATCACTTTATCATATTCCCTCTTATCATCATTTCCTTGCTCTACATCACTTTATTCTGCTGAAGGCGTTTCAATGGGGTGCCAACCGCATACATTCCTTTCACATAGGATAAATGTTTTTTGGGGGCAGATGTGAATCAAATGTTGGGTGTAGAAACTTTTTTGGGAGATGCGAATCTGATGTTAAGTTGTTGGAGATTCCCATTTTTTTTTGATTGCGCTGCAGTTTTAAAGGGCAGTTTCTCGGGAATCACGGTTTTCGAGCTTAGAGTTGGCAGCATGGCTTGTGATGACAGTTGGTGGTAGGACGAGATTCTTTACAGGGGGTGGTAATTAAAATTTTCTGTCAAAGGCGGTCACTAAAAATCTTGGAGAGCCCAATCGGATCTAGATTAAATCTTCCACTGCAAAAACAATAGAACAAAAACCAAAACAAACATTTAAAAAAAGGGGTAATCTGAACAATGGAATAAAGAAAAGCATTTTTCGAGCCAGGCTTCAGCAGATGGAAAACAGGGTCTTCACCTTCCATCTCAATTAACTCACATCTTTGCATGCCTTCTTCAATATTTCGTAATACTGGACGACTCTATCTTTCAGAAAATATCTCTCTGCAACAAACACAATAATCCTCGAATACACAAGACTGGAGGGACTTGCGTTAATTTTATGTATATCCATTTCATTGAAAAATATGTATGTACTGTTTATGGATCCCTTACGTGGAAACTCCTTAACTAGAGATCAAGAAAGAAAAGTTTGGTTGATGTAAATACAATCTATAAAAGTGGTTAAAGGCTAAGAAAACTTAACCAGGTGCCATGAAGTTGTCAGAGTATAGAGAGCATAAAAAACAAGAACTCAAACCAATAAATAAAAACTGAACAATTGCTACAGCAATTTCTTGAAAGAAAAAGATTTTATTGATCTTCAATTTTCCTTGCTTACAATGATGCGCCTAAACGTCTTTAAATAAATTTGAATCCATACAATAATTAGAAAATAAACTCAAGATTAACTCAAGACTAAAATTAGTCTTCACATGCAAAAATAACTAATATCTAATTTTAAATTAACTAATTCATATCTAACTAATTGCTTACTATCAGTTTACTAACTGATTGTTCAACTGAATGTTTAACTACTTGCTAACTGTTTGCATGCATGAGGAGTGGAGGTAGGAGAAATTATCTCCAATTTAATATTTAATTTCTAACACTCCCTCTTAATTTCTACCACTTACAATTTTAGCATTTACTATGCCTAAATTTTGTCTCAAATAATCAAAGGTCTCTTTTGGTAATGCCTTTGTAAATATATCTGCTAGTTGATCTTCAGATCTACAAAAGTCCAGATGGATTTCTCCATTGTTCACTAACTCTTTGATAAAGTGAAATCTTGTATCTATGTGCTTGCTCCTCTTGTGAAACACATGATTTTTTGATAAAGCTATTGCTGATTTGTTATCACAAAAGATTGGTGTTGACTCCTTCTGTGCCTGTAATAAATCTTTCAATATTCTTCTCATCCATGTTGCTTGACATGCTGTTGATGTGGCTGCAACATACTCTGCTTCAGCTGATGAAAGTGTCACTATAGGCTACTTTTTGGATGCCTATGTGACCATACCTGTACCTAAAAGAAAGGCATGACCAGAAGTACTCTTCCTATCATCAACGCTACCTGCAAAATCACTATCTGTAAAACCAATCAAACTAAAATTGTTAGTTGTTGAATATAAAATTCCATACTTTGTAGTTCCTGCCACATATCTTAATATCTTTTTTCCAACTTGCCAATGTGAGTCTTTTAGTGACTCCATGAATCTTGAGATTAAACTAACCCCATAACTGATATCTGGTCTAGTAGCTGTAAGATACATCAAACTACCAACTAGCCTTTTGAATGTTGTAGAATCAACATTAGACCCTTGGTCTTCTTTGCTAAGTTTAGTCCCTGTAGCAACCGGTGTAGGTGCTGGTTTACAATTCAGCATCCTAAATCTTTTTAACACATCCTTTGCATACTTAGTTTGACAAATAAAAATTCCTTTCTCTGATTGTTCAACTTCTATTCCCAAAAAATACTTCATTAATCTCAAATCTGTCATTTCAAATTCTTTCTTCATTGCTGATTTAAAAATGTCTACAGACAAATTTTCAGTAAAAATCAAATCATCAACATATAAACATACAATTAAAATTTGACCTTCTTTGCTGATTTTTGTGTACAAAGTAGGCTCACTATCGCTTCTGCTGAATCCTTTGCTTATCATATAAGAATCAATCCTACTATACCATGCTCTTGGTGCTTGCTTAAGACCATAAAGAGCCTTCTTCAATTTGTAAATTTTTTCTTCATGCCCTTGTACTTCATACCCTGTGGGCTGTTTCACATATACTTCTTCATCTAGAAATCCATTCAAAAAAGTTGATTTTACATCCATTTGATATACATACCAATTATTTTGAGCAGCTATGGATAATACCATTCTTACAGTATCCAGTCTAGCAACTGGTGCAAATGTTTCATTATAGTCCACTCCATGTTCTTGTGCAAAGCCTTTTGCAACTAACCTTGCCTTGTGCTTTTCAACATTTCCATCTGCATCAAATTTAGTCTTATAAATCCATTTGACTCCAATACAATCCTTACCTTCAGGTAAAATAGTTAGATCCCATGTCTGATTTCTTTCAATAGCATTCAACTCTTCATCCATTGCTTTTAGCCAATGTTCCTCATTAACTGCTTCTTCATAATACATAGGGTCATGAGTGAAAAGAGCAAAATTTGAAACCAAATCTAATTTCTCTTCTTCTTGATTATAAATCTCATTTAAACTTCTCATCTTCTTACCTTTCAATCTTGCTCTTAAAGTAGCAAGAGTTGGTTCTGATTCATCACTTGTGAATTTGGAGTAGGGTGACATGCATGACTAGATGATTCACCTTGTTCAAACCTTCTTGGTGTTTTTATTGGAGTGCTTGTGCCTACTTGTGGAGAAGATTGTCCACCTTGCAAATTTTGTTCTTCAGAAACTTCTTCATCTTGTGGAATTGGTGTTCCAACTGTGATGGTGCTACCATCCCATGCTTCTTCTTCCTTGAATTCTACATCTCTGTTAATAATCACTTGCCTTGTAATTGGGTTATACAACTTATAAGCTTTTGACTCTTCACTATAGCCAATAAAAATGCATTTCTCACCTCTATCATCAAGCTTCTTTCTCAATTTAGATGGTATAAGAGAATATGCAACACAACCAAATTTTTTGAAATGATATACATTATATTTCTTACCACTCCACGCTTCTTGTAAAATTCGATCTTTGACACTCTTTGTTGGGCTTCTGTTCAGAATATACACTGCACATGCTACTGCTTCTACCCAATATTTATTTGACAAGTGTTTAGCTTTCAACATGCTTCTTGCCGTTTCCATGATTGTTCTGTTCTTTCTTTCTGCTACACCATTCTGTTGTGGTGTGTACCTTATAGTCAATTGCCTTTTGATTCCATGATATCTGCAAAATTTTTGAAATTGATTAGACATATATTCACCTCTTCTATCTGATCTGAGTACCTTAATATAACGGCCACTCTGCTTTTCAACCATTGCCTTGAATTCTTTAAACTTTCCAAAGGCTTCAGATTTATTTTTGAGAAAGTATATCCATGTCTTTCTGCTAAAGTCATCAATAAAAGTTAGAAAATAAGTACTACCTCCAAATGATGGAGTTTACATTGGTCCACATAAATCACTATAGACTAACTCCAATATTACCTTAGCTCTATATGAGCCTCCTACTGAAAAACTCTCTCTGTGTTGTTTTGCCAAAATACAATTGTCACATGAACTTCCTCGCTGGTCTATTGGTGGTAAACCCTTCACCATATTTTTCTTTTGTAACAAATTTAAAGCTCCAAAATGTAAATGTCCATACCTTAAGTGCCATAACCATGATTGGTCTAGCTGTATGGATTTGAAGTGTGCTTCCTCTTCTCCTTGGATGCACTGAATATGAAGAGTGAACATGCGATTCTTGGTCATCTCCACTTTTCCTATCAACCTGTCACTTGGAACCTTGTCCAATATTGTGCAGATAAAGGATACTCTATAACCTTTTTGCACTAACTGACCAACACTCAAAAGATTATGTTTTAGTCTAGGTACAAAATAAACATCAGGTATAAACCTTCTTTCACCATTCTTGACCAAAATATTTATGACACCTTTAGCCATGACATCTACTGTGATATCATTTCCTAATTTCACTACTGATTTTACAGAATCATCAAGACTAGCAAAAAAAAATTTATTTCCTGTCATATGATTACTGCATCCACTATCTAAGAACCAAATATCTTTAGCTTTTTCTTGAGTAACATTACAAGTAAGAAACATGCTTATAGGATTAGAACTAGATTCACCTGTGTAATTAGCATTCTGCTTGTACACATATCCTGATTTATTTCTGCAGTCACTTGCATAATGACCATATTTCTTACAGTAATAACATTGAACATTAGATTTATCAAACCTCTGAAAACCTTGTTGTGAGTGGTTGTTGCCACATCCTCTATTGCTATAGTTTCCTTTACTATTGTAGTTTTGATTACTGTTCTCACCTTCATCTGAATTGTTCCTTTCATATCAGCCTCTACCTCTTCCTATGAAGTTTGACCTGGCTCTTCCTCTTCCTCTGCCAATTGATACCTGTGACTTGAATGCATTCTCAAAAGAAGTATTATTCCTATTCATTCTGGATTCATGTGTTAATAAAGAACCCATTAATTCATCTACAGATAATTGTTCCAAATCCTTGGTTTCTTCAATAGCTACAACTATAGCATCGAATTTACTGAGTAAACATCTGAGTACTTTTTCTATGATCTTATGATCCGTGATAGTTTCTTCATTAGATCTAATTTGATTCACTATATTCAAAACTTGACCCATAAACTGATCTATTGATTTTGATTCATTCATTTGCAAATTTTTAAAAGTTCTCCTTAGAGATTGCAATTTAGCAATTTTTACCTTCGTATTACCTCTATAGGTAGTCTCCAGGATTTTCCATGCCTCTTTGGATCTTGTTGCTGCTGCAACTTTAGAAAATATCGATTCATCCAATCCCTGTTGGATTATAAATAAAGCTTTTGCATCTTTCTTTCTATTCTCTTTAAGCTGGTCCTTTTGTGCTTGATTTAATGCCAGATGGGCTGCCTCGTCCTGCGGTTCTACAAAACCACTTTCTACCAAATCCCATAGATCTTGTGAGCAAAATAAAGTTCTCATCTTAATTGCCCAAAAATCATAGTTCTTACCATCGAAAATGGGAATTTGAGGCTGTGAAATACTGTTGTATGCTGGCATTTGTCACGCTGAAAATGATTTTCCTAACCAGGCTCTTCTGTGACATCCTGTGCTCTGATACCAATTTGTCAGAATATAAAGAGCATAAAAAACAAGAACTCAAACAAATAAATAAAAAGTGAACAATTGGTATAGCAATTTCTTGAAAGAAAAAGATTTTATTGATCTTCAATTTTCCTTGCTTACAATGATGCGCCTAAGCGTCTTTAAATAGATTTGAATCCATACAATAATTAGAAAATAAACTCAAGATTAACTCAAGACTAAAATTAGTTTTTACATGCAAAAATAACTAATATCTAATTTTAAATTAACTAACTCATATCTAACTGATTGCTTACTATCACTTTACTAACTGATTGTTCAACTGAATGTTTAACTACTTGCTAACTGTTTGCATGCATGAGGAGTGGAGGTGGGAGAAATTATCTCCAATTTAATATTTAATTTCTAACAATATTTAATATTTAATTTTTAAAGGCTAAAAAAACTTAACCAGGTGCCATGAAGTCACAGAACAAGACTAAACTGTGACTGGTGAAAATACAACTAATGAAAGCAATGTATAACTCTGGGTCCCTCTCTTAACACTAAAAATACAATATGCAGATGGAAAACACAGTCCATGAAAATAAGGAAACCCGATGTTCCCCGCCAGGGCAAAGGCATACATGGGTAGATCCTCTGGGACATGAAAGACTTGAACGTACATACTGCAAGAAATCGAGTATGAAGCTTTTTCTTCATGACTCACCGACCTATACAATCAAATATTCCGCCTCTCCAATCATAAACTGCCAACTCGCAGAACTTTCTGACAAAGAAATCCATTGTTAGAGCATCTAGCAAGGCCAAATGCTAGCGCTGATATAAAAACCTCAGACACACAAAGAAACAAGATTAAAAAAGTGATATTCCATCTGTAGGCTAGAGAATCAAACATCTTAAAATGAAGTGAAAGCAGAACTAAAGATACTGAAGATGACAGTTTCATACATGTTTCCGCCGAGTGTAGCTTCATCATGGGTTCTAAACACGGCATCGACATTGATATTGACTACAATCTCCTCTTCTATGCCGGTATTTTGAGGCTTTTCTCCTTGCTTTTGCTCTCCGCAAAGAAACCCTGAAAAGATTTCAAGCATATGGCTTTGCAGTTTATATGATCTTTACTGTATGCATTTGTTGAAACATGAGGTCTTTAGACATTGTGTTTCTTTATAGCTTACTTGAATGGAGGTACATATGTATGAAAGAATCTGAATGTGAGCATAAGACGCTTGTTTCCTTATAGTGTACTGGTATTTGTAACTTAGAGTTGACCAAAAACCTTCAAAGTTCAGTAAGTGGTTGCCGTGTGGGCAACCAAAAGAATGCATGTGTATTTGATACTTGATTGTACTCAGTATAAAAATCGGGAATCATTTTTCTCATTTGTACCCATAGCTGATGTTTTGTGGCTTGTTATGCCTGGTTTTCCAAGGGAAAATCTGACATTGTCTTTACAGAAACTTGGGATTTTCTAATTTCACGTCTTAAAGATAATCTCACAGCAGAAAACTGGAGGAACGGCAGCCGAGCAGGGTTAAATGCCCCAGCTTTCCAAAAAAAAAGACGTCTTTTAGCTGAAATGTCTAAACTTTCCTTAAAAAATTGCATAAAAAGCGCTGAAGCATTTCCGAATCCTTTTAGCAAGGCAAAGATTCTAAAAAATATATCATTCAAACCTGCGAATAGTTTGAAACAGCGTGCACACCGAAGGAAACGTTGCGCATGGAGAGGAAACGTTTCTCACACATTCCAAATGCCACGGTAGCCATAGAAACGCAGGTTCGCGTTGCGGATGGAGTTTCTTGTGTTTTAACGGGAAACCAAAGTCATTTCGGTGCTTAAAATGCTTCTCCCGTAATTCGAACAAGCGACCTGCTGCAAACAAAGCATATTTCTATTGGATGAACATGCAGACAAATATTTAGATTGATGATGATGATGCTGCCTGAGAAAAGAATACGCCTCAGGCGGCCTTCCTTATCCATACGGCGATACATACGCCATACGATTATTCGTAGATGCAGCGGCTGCCGCCATTGCCGTATCTTCCTACAGTCGCTTTCTTCTGCTCCTTCAATCTCACGCGATCCTTATTAGCTATTTCAACTCAAGCGGAACCGCATTCCATTTCAGTCGAGGATTTCAACGGACTCACAAAGCCCCTCTGCGTTTTCAACAGATTACAAATATGCGTTCTGCACCACCACCTCCCCCAAACGACCAGTCTGTTTGTCAGGGAATATGCCGTCAAAAGAATATGCTGTTTTGTCCTGACTCGAGACGAATCTGCGGGTCTCCCCCGCTGGATAAGCCTCCGGCTTAATTATTATATAATATAACATTATATTAATATAAATATTAATAATTAGTATTATATGTGAATTTAAATGTATTTTTATTTATACAATAAATAATAATATAATGTTTATGTTTGTAATGTAATTAGCACTTAATAGTTGTTGCTCGTGTACAACCTCAGAATTTTAATGAATCAAAGTAAATAATGGAATGTTATTTTAATGCTTGACATTTTAGGGACTCCACTTAACACTAAATAAAAGAGTTTATATGTCGCTCATCATGTCTTTGTTAAGTATTTTGGTTTGGTGTGAACTTACATTTACAAGTTAAATGATTTGATTTTTAGATTTTATGTTTGCATATTATGATTTTCGAGCTTAGTATTATACGAATAGATCATATTGTCATTAAAAACCAAATTAGTACTTGTTTTAAAGGTGTAAGTTATGTTGGAAGGGATTTAATTTTCTATTTTGGTTTTGAAAGATTTTGTAAAGTGAAAGAGTATAAATTGACAATTGTAACTCACTCAAAATCTATGATTGATTACCATATTTCATATTTTGCATATGAAGTGTTAAACAAGAATAATTTTATGGTGGAGGGGACAATAAAAAATCACCATTTGTTTCTTCATATGATGTGGAAATGAGTTGTGCAAGGAGAAGACATTTCGTTTCACAGTGAATTTGAGGAATCGTGAAGTGGTGAAATATTTCAAGATGAGTTGGGAGGTGATGGTGAGCGGCAATTATAGGGTATTTCAAGTGATATCGGATATGATAGGGCTCTTATTATACGCCAGAGTCGAGTTCAAAGTAGATGGTAGATTTACATGACTTGCACCTATTCCAAAGTGGTTTGTAACATTCTACGTGGCGACATCTTTGATTGGTCATTTTCTATTGTCAATGGTGGTGGAAGACATCACGAGAACGGATTTGATTGCATTAGAGCTTCACATCCAAGTCGAGTTCAAAGTAGATGGTAGATTTACATGATTTGCACCTATTCCAAAGTGGTTTGTAACATTCTACGTGGTGACATCTTTGATTGGTCATTTTCTATTGTCAATGGTGGTGGAAGACATCATGAGAACTGATTTGATTGCATTAGAGCTTCACATCCAATGTACAACTCGAATCAGTAGTGCAATATCTCTAATAAAAAAACAAAACATTAAGATATATATATATATATATATATATATTAATATTACAATAATAAATATATAATATAATAGTATTATTGTAATGTAATCAATATATATTACAATAACATTATTGTAATGTAATCAATATATATTAAAATAATATTATTGTAATTCATACACACACACACACACACACATGTATAGTATTAGCTCTATAGTTGTAGATGGGGATGGATAGAAATGATTTCAAAAAGCACACCCACCATTAGATAGAATTGCATACAAGGATTGATATAAATGGCTATGTAACTTGACTTGTTGGTTAATAAGGGTCTAAATAAGAGAGACTATTTGAGAGATCCAGCCCATTCATATGTCATGAATCATATATGTAAAAAACCAAAAACTTAGATGACTCTTCTACCAACCATTGACACCAATTTGTACGTGTCCTATATTTATGCTTGTGTTGATTGTTGATTGTTTATTATAATTTTTTTGCAAACATGTTTTTAATCATAACCATAAACAATTTGTACATTTTAATTTTTAAATAATCCTAAACAATTTTCTCATTTTAGTCTCACTTTCAACCTCAATTTCAAGAACAACATGTTTCATACTGTTAAATGTTACCCTGCATTTTGTGGAGAAGATTTCTTGAAGATCATCTTCAACTAGGTTATGGAGAAAACTAAAAGCCAAGTATTATGCCTAGATTTATCTTGAAACTAACTTAAGCCAAGCGCCGAAGAAGGAAATTCTTATAATATGTGTAAACAAAGTATGGATGCAATTATGAGACTATTTAAACATCAAGTTTTGTCCATATTGTAATGGCTTGCTCCTTATAGTGAAAGCATCATTTAGAGATTAAACATAAACCCATACACAGGTTAGTTGATATTACCTTACTAGCAATGTTGAATGGTTTTTTAATATTTGTTAATAGGGGCAAATATTAATGAAAAATTGTAAAGCATTTTGTGAGTACACATGCAATACCTAAGTTTGGTAAGTTAACTATCTTATGTATATGCCTTGTATTTCATGTCATGCCAATACAAAGTCCCAATTGAAATCAATTCATTCTCATAACTCCTAAAGATTTCAAATGGTTGCATATATTTTTTGGGTGTTATTTTTTGACCCATTATGATGGATTCAAACATCCATATAACTCTCAATCTCTCAAAAAACACATGCATGTCTCATATATTCTCACAAATCAAACACTCCTCTCCTTAATTCAACAAGTCCTCAAAGACTTCTTCAATACATAAAGCTTCATCAAGCTTTCTTCATTACACAAACTTGGCTTCACATCATGCCAAGGAGTCTCTGAAAAACTTCTTCTAAGCTCAAATTCTACTACTTCTAGCCTCAAAAATCTCATATATAAAAATTCATCAAAGCTTACAACTCACACATACTTAGCAACATCTCACCAAGGAGGCTACCCTCACTTCTACCAAACTAGCCTACAAATTCAAAGGAGCGTAATCCTTTTATATAATTACAATCCAAATAAATCCAAGTATGAAGAAAAATGTATCCACCTAAAGAATCATGCCCTCCTCCACTAGGAAAGGATAAAGACAATAGTTTATATTAGGTGGGAATGAAGACAAAAGCTCAAAATCATCCACTACTAAGCAAAGACAAAAAATAAGTTCAAAAGGTAATATTCAAAGACAAATTTGCCACTTTTGTCATGTGAGGGAATAGTAAATCATGTGAAGACTCTCTTCACTTTCTCCCCTTTAGATATGACCCCTTTAGCATCCACTTCACATGGGTGTGCAAACTGCATAGTAAAAGTTGTCTCCCATTTACATATATTTCCAAAAAACTAATGGATCTTTTTTTTTACTAGGATCGAATCCATTATCAATGTCTCCACATGGAATTCATCCCATTTACATCATGCATTACAAAATAAAATATCCTTTGGGCCTTGGAAATATTTGTGGTGCCCCATGCCACCTTGCCAATCAGGTATAATGTCCTTAACACCTCACTAGAGTGAGGTGTGTCTCCACACCATCTTTGACTAGTGTCTTCATGAATAGTGTTTTATTCATCGCATAATTCTCCTCTAATTGAAAACAACTCAACTCCTATGAGTTTCCTTGATTGTTCTCCCAAATATTGTAGGCTCACACAGACAAACACATGAGCATACCACTCTATTTTTGGGTGATGCAAGATTTCATGAACCCTTATATGCTCCTGCATCACACACCCAAGGTTTTATAATGTGATCTCCCTATCACATAGATGGGGTAAGTGGTATAACTATTGTTTTGGTCATGGAGTTTGATGACCAAGTCATCCCCTTCCAATGTACTTTCAAAGAATATTATTCTTCCTTCTCCACTTCCTGCTTCTACTTAATGGTTTTCCTTCTCTCCTATTATCACTTCTTCCCCTTCTCTCTCTCCTCGTGGGATCACACCTCCCACTATAAATTATTTCCTTTATAGGATTTCACCCACCACAAACCATCCTCCTCCATCAAAGACTTAACCATATCTCATTCCATTCACTTATTGTATGAAACCCACCATTGTCTCTCCCCTTTGTGGGATTCCACCCACCATGAACCATCCTCCTCCACCAATATGATGTATCATGCATCTCATAATCCCATATGAGCTCAAGCCCACCACCGTCCATCCACCTCCACCTAAATCCCTCTTGGTTTTCTTCACACATTTTACAACCAAATGTTGGATCCACCACAACATCACAAACCATTATTTGAAGCTACTCACTCATGGTTGTAACATCATCATCCTCATAAGCTATGGTTGTCATACAATTCAACCCCTCATCTAGATCTTTGGTGAGCTCAAGAAACTCACTCTCCACATTTGAAAAATTAGGTTCTTCATCACATATTATTTCTGATCTCAAACTTAACTGCATATTCTCATCTATCATCACACTATAATATTACTCCAAAATAAGCTTTACCTCCTCAAAGCCTTCTCAAACAACTCTTAGTTGTTATTCTTCCTCCATACTTGACTACAAATGATCCTCCAATAAAATCTCTTCATGGGAACTAGATTGCAAAACAACCACATCCAAAGTTTCCATCATGAAAACATGTAACTCCTTTTGGATTCTATTTTCTTCACTCACATGCAACACTAAATGGTTGTAATATTCTTCTATCTCCACACGCCCTCTTGTGTCCATAACTTAAAGATATTCCTCTATGGTTGGAACATCAACACCAGCCAAATATTCATCCATATTCAACTCCAAATTAGATTTTTCCCACCCATGGGATTCCATAAACTCTTGCCCATCAACACACAATGGGTCTCCTTCATTTGGTGGACAATATACCACCTCCACATCATCCTTCATGTGGATGTCTTCATCTATGGGCTGCTCACAACTCACATACACACTACTATTTTAAAAATCATCATTAGACTCTACACATAGAAGCCTCTCCTCCTTGCTGTCTTCAAAGACAAATTACTCATTGGTACACATAAGCACCTCCATGTTACTTCTCAAAGTAGTCTTTGGCTGCTCACATAATAGTTCCTCTCTTGCATTACCTTTCATGGAAATATTTTTCTTCTCATTCATTTCCTTTTGTAAATCTCCATAGTTTCATTCTTAACTCTTCTATTTGGCTACTTACCTTGTCAATGAAGCCACTTTTGCTCTTAAGGAGTCTATTATCTCCCAGACCATGTCTTCTTCTTCTTCTTCTTCTTCTTCTTCTTCTTCACATTACTCAAATCTTTCTAGCAACAACTGCAATAGTCTATCCCACGTCTTCAAATTCTTATCCCATTATTTCATTGGTGGTGCTTTACCACTCTTCTTTACCATCTCCATACTTGAAAAACAAAAATACACATTCACATCTTCAACATTATCCTCTCCTCTCCACATGGATCTTACTTGTTCTGATACCACTTGATGGATTCAAACATCCATATATCTCTCAATCTCTCACAAAACACATATACATATCATAGATTCTCACAAATCAAACACTCTTCTCCTTAATTCAACAAGTCCTCAAAGACTTATTCAATACACAAAGCTTCATCAAGCTTTATTCATTACACAAACTTGGATTCACACCATTCCAAGGAGGCTCTATAGATATTATTCTAATCTCAAATTCTACTGCTTATAGCCTCACAAAAATCATACATAAAGCTTCATCAAAGATTACAACTCACACATACTTGGCAGCATCTCACCAAGGAGGCTACCCTTACTTCTACTAAAGTAGCCTACAAATGTAAAGGAGCCTAATCCTTTTATATTATTACAACCCAAATAAATACAATCATGAAGAAACATTTATCCACCCAATGAATCATGCCCTCCTCTACTAGGAAGGGATAAAGACAAGAGATATCATTTTTATATTAGGTGGGAATGAAGACAAAATATCAAAAACATCCACTACTAAGCAAAGATAAAAGACAACATCAAAAGGTAATCTTCAAGGATAAATTTGTCACCCTTGTCATGCAAGGGAATAGTAACTCACGTGAAGACTCTTTCCACTTTAATAAATATTTTAAACTATTATAGGCCTCCATTATTCATTCTCATCTCATGGAATGCAACCATTGTAATTTACTGAAGACTAGATTGCATCACGACATTAGCATACACAACTTTCTAATTTTTTTGATCTAGGAAAACTCTTGTATAGGTAACCCCACCTATCATTTTGTCTTATTCACTTATTTATTTACTATTGTTTGATATTATTAGTGTAATATGTTTAGTGAATATGATTTACACTAATATCTATTTAGATGAAAAAGTGTTGTTCTATAAAGCCTTGCCCTCCCAACCACTTTGCCATTACTCAAGCTCACCATGAAATGGAACTTCTCCTCCTAGCACAATCCCTTTCCAAAAAAAATAAAAGAACACACCATCTCATTTAACACCATCACCTCAACCAGAAATATTAAATTATTGTTGCTTAACGCTTTGTGCAATAAACATTAGATGGGGTTAGTGGTCATGGGTTTTGAGTGGGATAGGACCGTCGATTTACACTATTTTTTTTAATAAAACCCCACTTTATTATAACATAAAATTTCTTCCCTTATATCATAACTTGAACCTTTGGGGTAACTACTAGTTATATTCCCTTTCATTGTCATTTTAAAAGATGGGTTTGTTGTTTTAAAGTATATCACTTTATTATATATTGTGCGACTATGTTTTACAAGATGAGAACATGAAATGTTGGCAGTGAAATATTATTTTTTAGAATTATCAATTTTAAAATTTTAAAAACTAGGTGAAATTAAAATCATAGACTACAAAAAAAAATTATAAGTAAAGGAAGAAGAAACTTGACCTCTTATATGGTTTTCATGTCATTTTTTTGGCATTCTTACTTACCTTACACTCTATGTTGCATCTATGGGATATTATAGACTAGCTACATATTTATTGCATTCAACACACAACCCTTCAGATGGGATTGTGCTCTATAATGGCTTCCACCCTCTCTGTTATAATTGTTATTACAAATAATGGAAAGGATGGAGCCTAAGTGAGCCAAAATATTTGTGTCAAAAGTTTATGATATGGTAACACTTCACGACTCTCCCTCTCAGTGTGAGGTATGTTTAAGTTATGATGTTGATAGTGTATGTAAATGGTATGAAAACAACTCTCTTATTACTTTGTCAGCCACATATCCTTGGAGAGGTTCCTCAATGCCTAGTTTTGGCACCATTAAAAGCCCTTGAGTGTCTGTGTCATTGGTATCTAAAACCTTATAAAGGGTTTATTTATTTTCTCCTTTGAGGAATCATTTGAAGTCTAAGATCTTTTTGGAAAATTTATTTGTTGGCTCCTATGAAACACACTTTCAATTTTATCTAAATGTACCCATGACTTCAAGGTCATCGACTAAGCTTCTCTATGGGTGCCAATTTGGATTAAACTCCTAGGCCTCCCAATCCCTCTAAGGTTTTTCCTTGATGGTATTGTCAAGCCCATAGGGAAAATATTATGCCACAAGCCACCTAAGTTTTGCCACATTTAGTATCATAATTAACTTCGCTAAATATGAACATAATCACCACTATTATTTACTAACTTATCATTCAAATTTCAAATATTATACCAAGTTCACTAATATCATTTGTATTCCCAAATTAAAAAATAGTTAATTAATTATAATTAACTAATTTATTTATAATTAATCATGCACACACAATTCTATAAAACTAATTAATAATTTTAATTTTTGAGTCAGTAAACCACATCCCCACTTCTCTCCATCAAGAGGTTGAGTCACTCAACTATATCTCTAATTATTTCAACCAAGTGTTGAGTTATCCAACCAATTTCTTGGAACATGCTACTACCATGGTGAGTCATTCAACAATATTGACTCATTCCTACAAATATTTCAGCTACTCTCTAACTTTTTTCATATTTCTTAACCACTTGAGAAATTGGTTTTCTCCATTTGGATGAGGATTCAATATTTACCATTCAAAATTGAAATTATTTAATAACTATAAATTAAATATAACCATAAATTTCCCATGCAAATTTTTTATAAATTGACACACTTCCTTCATGTTGAAGAATTATCCATCAAGCTATCAAAGTGCTATTGAATTATCAAATCAATCATCCACTCAAAATCATAATATGTATGTCCTTATGCTACTGAGTTTCCCTTGCATTGGGAATTTGCATTGAGCTACCACATACCAAGATTACAAGAGCATAAAAAAGTCATCAAAGGAGATGATATTCATTTTTTTGGTACCATGATTATAGTCATTTATATCATAGTATGAATGTTCCAGAATATAATCATATTAGTAGAAGCATAGATTATATGGTACCAAGGTATAATATATATGAAAGTATTAATCACATGGTATTAAATATAAGCATCCATGTAATAATAACATGTATATATCTATGTAAATATGCTAAATGAAAATGATAACATGGTATCAATGATCTATGTAAATTATATGTATATAGTAAATGGTAAGCTATAAATATGTCATCATATAAATTCGCGAGTGTAGAGATGCCTTACATCTTTATATTCCATTAACAATTTATAATTTGTATACCTTGCATCTCACCCACTTGAATTATACCATGAGAAACATGTGTGTAAAACATGAATATATAAACCTTTAGCATAGCTAGATAAGCATGGTATGTATCATGTGACCAAGATATAAACACGAATATATAAACCTTTAGTATAGATACTAAATGAAAATATTGATTTTTATTTGTTTGGTCATGTAAAGTTTTGGGTTTTTAATCTTCTAATCACATTTTCTTAGGCACTAAAGCGTATTCCTAATGAGCTTGTGCATTGGGCCTTCACGCAAGACTATGGTCTTGTGCACTCACCCAAAGCACATAGCAAGAAACTAGTTCCCATGGGTTTTGTTGCTCAGTAACTTACTAGTAAAGTAATTGAGATTATTCATATATTTAATTAGTAGTTACACAGAGAAATAAATATGCTATTAAGCCTCAATTCAATAATTACCACCACTATGAATATAAACATCAATGCCATGAAGTTCAATAGATAATCATTTCATAATTTATAACAAAAGATATGCAACAAAATTAGCTACTCTATTTCATAGTTCATGCTCAAATGTTGCTTTCAATACAAACACATAACACCTGAGTTTATAGAAATAACCAAAAAAATATTATATTGTTACTATATTCATCATTCGTCACTTTACATGATTCCACATAGGAGTATTGATACTTATTTTTCCCTGACCAAGTAGTTACATAATAAATGACAAGGAGAGTGATTAGCTTACGAACTCTTAGTAGACTAAGAGTCATGGCAGTATATCAATTATTTTCTCCTAAGGACCCAAGCCTTTTCACCCCCTATATTCTTATTCTATGTTAGATCCTTGTTTCCATATGTCCTCCTCTTTACGGGCCAGTGTGAAACTCATAATGACTAATGCCTAGATGGCCCTTGAAACTCACTCCTTAACTGTCTTTGCTTCCCATGTGCTCCCCAAGTCTTTCATTGTTATTCTGAGTCCTATAGTCTCGGGTTTCTCATAGTTATGTTCCATATTTGACTGGGTCTTATCATGCTAATACTTTTATGCCCTTGTCCTTTCATGCCTTGTTGGTTCTACACCATGGTCCTTATTCACCATGCTCCTCTTATGTCATGCCAATTTCCATGCCTAAATCCCAAAATACCTAGTCAAAATTTAGGGTCCAACATAAAGTTAAATTGTATTTGTTTTTATTTTGTTTAAGCTCAGTTTGAGGTTCTATGTTAATTTTAGAATATAGAGTTTTATTATTCAATTTCTATTTATAATTTTAAATTTCATGTATTACATTATAGAACACCTGATGGGACACATTCCCAATCATCTATTTTTTAAACAATTTTTATTTTTTATTTTGAAGGTTTAGTTTTTTTTTTGTGATGTAGGTTATAGGCTAATTTGGATCTAATTTGCTTGTTTTTCTCTTCTGAAACCAATTTATTTATTTATTTTTTTTTTAATACATGATTGTTAAAATGGATATAACTTCTAATTTTTAATTTGGATTTTTTTTTTAAGTTTTTTTTATTTTACAATAAAAATAACCCTTTAAAATTTCATGCAATTATGAACTATGATTTAAGAGATTATCAAAATCATGAATATTTTTTTCCTAGAAAAAATCTAACTATTAAAATAGATATAACTCTTAATTTACAATCTGGTTTTTTCTTATTTTTTGAAAGTTTGTTATGTTTTACACTGAAAATAACTTGTTAAAATTTTATGTAAATCTAAATTATGGTTTATGAGATGACATCAAAATCATTGCTATTTTTAAAAAAAATGGTTAGTAACTTCAATTTCTTGTGCATTTATTTTTGTTTTGTAAATTTTAAGTTTGAAGGGATTTTTTTTAGTTGTTACTAACATACTAACTTGCAACCATACCACTTGGGAAAGATGCTTCTTATAAACTACTAATGGTTTTTATGCAACCCCAATTGTCAAATATGCAAATAAAATCAAAACAATTTTTTTTGAACTTGCTAATGTCTTTTGTTATTTTTTAAGATTTTACTTAATTAATTAATTTTAGTTTATCTAATTTGGTTTACTAATGTTTCTAGTTTACAAGATTTAATAAAATATTTCTTGTTTAATTTATTATTTACTTAATTTAATTTAAGTTTTTGTATGTGTTACTAGTAAACTATGTATGATATTTCCTCGTACCACCTAGGTGTTGATCTTGGAAATTAAAAGAAATCCTAAAAATTTTATAGCCTAAGAATCATATTAGATTATGCTCTTTCTTAGCACCACATACATGATATTAGAAATTATAAATAATTTGAATCTTTTTATTTCTTATTTATAAAGGCTCTATCGACCATGGATGTCATCTCTGTGTTGTAGGCTAAACCATGCATACTAGTAGAGTATATAATTTGAGGATCACATATTTCAATTACCTAAGTAGTTTTCTATTTTGTTGGTACCATGATGTAAGGGGTTTCATCCTCTAATACTGAAGGTTTTAATAGCTACCTAGAAATTATGTTTTTTGGTGATACTCTATTAAAATTCTATAGATATATAGGGGACATGGGTAATATACCCTTTTATGAAACCCATTAATCTTCCTCTTCCATCGTCTTAGGCCTCATCATACCAAAATCTATATAAAAGACATCCCCTCATTAAACTTTTAAAAATTACAAGCTATACGAATCTATTTTTTCATTTGATTTATAGTGCACCTGGGAGGAACATATCATCCAAGGAAGTTACTCTCATCATACCCTTGAAATTGAGTTTAGTTAGATTCAGGAAAAAAATATTATTTAGTCAATTCTCTAAAATATTGGGCCAACACTATCCATTGGGTAAGTAAGTATCTATGAGAACCTAAAAATCACTCAACACCTTGCATAGATTTACCCTTTCAAATTGTGGTTTATGTTGGCCCCAAATTTTGGCTATGTGTTGTCCATTTTTAGCATGGGACTTGCACGACATGGAAGGACCATGGCACATAGATTGATAGGTGAAAAATCACCATGGCATGGAACCTGTAGGGTGTAAGAGGATAACAACATGGAAGAACCAGCATGAGAGGACCTAGTCAAAGGAGAATGATTCACAAGGAACCTAAGGACATAAGACTCAAAATAAAAGTAGAAGACTGGGGGAGCATATGGAAAACATGAGTAATTAAAAGAAAGATTCATACGAGTCACCCCAAACTTATTTATAGGAAGTTTTTCACTAGCCCATAAGGAGAGGAACACGTGGTAGTACAGATCTAGCATAGAGCAAGGATATAAGGGGCATAGAGGCCCGAGTCTTTAGGAAGAACTAGTTGATTAAGCACCACAACTCTCAGACTATTGAGAATTCATTGGTGAATTATTCTTGACATTAATGATTGTAAACACTTAGTCATGGCAAAACAAGTATAAATTCCCCTATTGTAATGTAATGCAACGATAGATTTTTACCCCTTTTTGATGCTTAAGCATAATATATGAAGTAGCTAGTTTTATTAACTTCTTGTGTTCATGATTAATGATATCATGTAAGTTAAGTATATTGATTAGGCCTAATGTGATTTTTGGCCATATTTTCTTTTCTAAGGATTAAATTTGAACTACAAATGACACTAATCTACATAATTATGGTAATCAATCTTAGAACTCAAAAGATCAAAATAATCTATCTCTGCTTATATAGGGTATATAATTAAAAGCACATTTGACATCAAGAATATGACTAAGTATTACTATGCAACAAAAACCTACAGGAACCAATTCCAATCCATGCACTTTGGGTGAGCGTGCAAGACCTAAATCTTGCATGAAACGGCCAAAACACTAGCTCATTGGGATAGACTTTAGTACCAGAGCTAGATTTTTCATCTCCACCATATCAATCTCCACTACAACCTTCTTCCCCATATCCTACTCCTCCACTTTCTCCTCTAGCTTCACCACCTCCACCCTCTCCCCCTAAAGTAACTCCACCACCATCTCCCTTAAGGGCTTCTACTTAAAGATCTTCCCAGTAGTAGACCCCAAAGAAAGCACCCTAATAGGATATTCCTAAGGTGAAGGTTCATAGCTCGAATTTTGAGTCTAAAAAAACTCCCTCCCCAATGTGGGAGGAGAAAGCCACCTCTGATGATTTGTTTCTTGATGTTGAACCACTCTATGGTGAAGAGCAGGATGGTGAATAAGAATAACTGAGTGAGATGGTCAATGGTAGCCACTAGGAGGCCAAACTAGAATGTGACCCTAGTAAAAGGAAGGGACCAACCAAGACCATGAAAGAGCCAAGTGATGATACAACTGGCAATGTGCATGAGTGATATCAATTTGGAATCCTTGATAGGATGTTATATCTTTGGTTTTACTTCATTTCCAATGAGATAACCTAGAAATAAGGAATCAAGTGTTCTTCCTACTAGATATATAATGAGGAGTGCAAGTTCAAACTCCCCCAAGGTAGCCTTTCCTTAGGACCGGATGCTCTAGTGCTGCCAAAACCATTGTGGGTAGATCCTCAAAAGATATCCCATCTTTTAGCAAGTACAACCTTTTTGAAGTTGGTCATGGAGGTCATGCACTAGAATATTTTGTCAGATTTTTATGTGTACACTGCTGAGAAGAGACAAGGTAAGATTGTGGGCATGTATAACAAAGAGGTTTCTGAGAAACAAGCACTCACTGAGGAAGTGTCCATGTTAAAGAAACAGATCCAAGAGGCCATAGAGGCAAAAGTAAGGGCCTTGAACCTCTGCAAGAAAATTTTGAAATAAGAAACAGTACTGGCAGACAACATACCTCATGAAGGGGGTACCATAGAAAAGCTAGAGACCTTTGTGGACCTTCTACTTAAATGATGCAAAGAGCAACCTATGCTAAAAGATGAGGGATTGGAATTAGTAAAGCAGTTCACCACAATAATCAAATTTTGAAAGTGCACCCTATAAAGGGTTGGGGAGGTTATCCCCATTTTGGATGGAATTTTTTAAAGTTTGGTGTACCCAAATAAAGTCTTGGATGTTCAGTTCCAAGTTGAAGAAGTTTAAAGGTAGAAGTTGGTTGATGTTGCACTCTTGATAAAGGACCACGTAGAGTGTGCCAAAGCATTCAAAGATGTGGAAGTGATGCAAGATATAATAAATACACATTGCCAACATCTGAATAAAATATTTGTAACCCTTTAAAGATAGGTTGACAAAGAGGCTTCCACATTTAAATACATTTAGAAGGATGTTACCACATCCTTGGATGAATTGGTCAAGAAGGCCAATGAGACCTCTAACTAACTTGAGGAGATGAAGAAATTGAAGGGGGCCATAGAGGAAATAACTTCTAAAGTGATCAAGGCATTGTCACATTGAGATAATGTGAAGAGGGATATCAAGCAGATAGAACCTAATTTTTTTATAGAAACCATTATCATGACTTAGTCCAAGATGGAATAAGAGTGTAGTTTGGGGTGATGTTGGACCCAAATTTTGGATAAGTGATGTCTATTTTTGGTGTGGGACCAACACAACATGGGAGGACTATGGTATGGAAATACCATGACACGTAAATTGATAGGTGTAAAAGTACCATGGCGTGAAACCTACAGGTTATAAGAGGACAATGGTGTGGAAGGACCAATGCAAGTGGACATAATCAAAGGAAAATGAGCCATGAGGAACTTTAAGACATAGGACTGAGAACAAAAGTGGAAGACTAGGGGAGTGTATGGGAAATGGGAGCAATTAGAAGAACAATTCATATGGGTCACCTTGACCTTACTCTTAGGAAGTTTTACACCAGCCCATAAGGAGAGCAACACATAAAAACAAAGATCTAGCATAGAGCAAGGATATATGGGGTGTAGAGGCTTGAGTCTTTAGTAATAACTAGTTGATTAAGCTCCATGACTCTCAGTCTATTAAGAGTTCATTAGTGAATTACTATTTCCATTAATGATTGTTAACACTTGGTCAGGGAAAAATAAGTATAAATACCCCTGTTGTGAAGTACTATGACTATGGATTTTTACCACTTTTGATGCTTGAGCTTAATATATGAAGTAGTTGGTTTTATCAAAAGAAAAAAGAGAAGAAAAGAAAAGAAAAAGAAAAAAAATAGAAAAAAAATAAAAATGGGTCATGATGAAGTTCTTTGATGTTGTGTAATGAAACATGAGTGCCCCAAAGTAATTCGTAGAGTTTATGAGGGTATTGTAGGTGGACACTATGTTGTAGAGGCTACTGCATAAAAGGTTTTACTAACTAGATTATGATACTCTTTTCTAAGATGCTAAAACATATGTTAGATAATGTGACATATGTCAGCACGTAGGTAAGCTTAACCGAAGGGATGTCATCCCTCTATGACCCATTCCTTCTTAGGAACCCTTTGATAAGTGGGATATTGATTTTGTTAGCCCCATCACCCTAACAAAATAATGAACAAGTTCATATCACATCATTGTATCAATTGACTACCTTACCCTCTGGTCTGAAGCATTGTATTGCTACTACTTCTATGCAGTTCATCTGGGAGAATATCATAACTCAATTTGGATGTCCCTTGAGTCTAACTAGTGATTAAAGAACCCACTTTTTAATGAAATAATTCACATCTTACTAGCTGAGTTCATGATTGTGCACCATAAAATAATGCCATATCATCCGCAAGCCAATAGAAATGTTGAGGCTTTCAACAAGATCCTAGGTACCACACTAAAAAATATGTGTAATATCTGCCAAACTAATTGGGATGATAGGGTGTTTTCAATGCTATGGGCTTATCAAACAACCTACAAGTGCCTAAACCAAAGCACACCATTCATCTTGGTGTATGGTAAAGAAGCAATCCTACTGGTTACATTTTTGGTACCATCTCTACATATAGTGTGAGTAGGGAAATTGGATGATGAGTTATCCTTGAAATCATAATTAGATGTATTTTTACAACTTAATGAAACTTGATTCTTAGCTCATTGGATCTAGGATGTGGAAAAGTACAAATAGAAGGCATGGCATGATCACCACATAAAGAACAAAACATTTTATCTAGGAATGAAGGTCTTGTTATACAACTCTAAGTTCACATGCCAACTTGTAAATCTTTGCATCCACTGGGATAGTCATTTTATAATTCATAGCATTCAGCCTACTAAAACATGTCGGTTACAAAGGATGGATGGCTATTTCCTTCCTGTGCACTATAATGGAAGCCATATATGGTCATATTTCACTTTTGAATTGCTAAAGTATTGTAATCAATAAGGCTTATGCCATTAGTTTAGGATTTATTACTTTCAATAAAAGTGTTGCCTTTATTGAGCATAAATTATCTTTTTGTAATTTTATTTCACAATTTTAGTTTTCTTTTTGTGGAGAACCATGACTCATTTTAGTGTGGGGTAAGAATTCAAGTCATGATTCATATGTAAAGCATGAAATTTAATAAGGTGCATAATTTACAAAGGCATGCAAGGGTCCAAAGGTATGAGAGAGTCACAATAGCATAAGGTATTTAGGATGCACAAGGTACTAAAGGCACACGAGTCATTTAAGGCACAAAAGGGTGAGGTTCTCACCATGAGTTTAGAAATTCAAAAGAGCCAACTATCTTCCACCTTATAAAAAGTGTGGGACATATCTGTCATCCACTTTGAGGGAAAGGTGTGAGATAAAACATGCCATCAATGTAGAAAGAATAGTTATGACAAAAATGTGCCAATGGTGTGATGTGACAATAATGTTAAAGGCATTAATAACAAAAATCAAGGATCAAAATGTGATGGCCATTAAGGATCTACATTAATGACATGAAGTGATGGGTGATAGGAAAGCATTAATGATGATGAACCCCCCTTGAGCCTATAAATAGGCAATTTAAACTCTTTTTACACTTTATCTTGTGATTATATTGAGATTAATAGAGTGAAAAATAAGAAATTACTAGAGCCAAGTCAAGCGAATCCAAAGCTAAGCAAAGCAAATTCATTTCCACATCAACCTACACAAGGTATTACAAAGTTGAGGATAGTTATTACATGTCTGGTTTTGTGAGAGAAACATAAGGTAGTACCAAAAGTTACAGGTTGTAGGTCCTCTATTAAAGGGTGTTCAAGATTAAAAAGCTGAAGCAATCATCTACAACCACATATTGTTTTAGAAACATTGGATGGTTATGCATTAACCTTCAAGATCCTTGAAGGGTGATGTAGCCTAAGAAAAAATACAAAGGATTGAACCCTTGCCAACAATACCAGAGGAAGATTAGTTGAGTGGAGGAGATTGGGTTCTTATTAGGGAAGAAACACTAGAAGAACAAGTTTAGTGCATGGAGTAAAAAAAGGAAAGTATGGTACATAAAACAAAGAAGGCTCAATCATCCTTGGCATAGAAAGCTCAAACATCCTTGCACCCATATTTTTTGATTAAAGAAATGCAATATCCAAAATCAATATTATGTGCAGAGAATTGGGTCTCCAAGGTTTCCACTTGCACCATCTTTGACTAAAACCATCATCAACCTAGGAATGTGGTTGAACTTCAAAATGACTATTGGGTTGAGACCAAGAACACCAAGAACCAAATGGTGTTTGATCTTACGATCTTCAACTAGCTAAACTCAACAAGGTTATTCAAGCTCTTCAATTTACCATACTTTGGTAAACCTAAGGAGTCAGTTCAGTTCCTTCTCTCATGCATCCATGAGGATTACATCTACTTCACTAGGTATAGCATGAAGATCATCCCTCAGAGGATCAACAAGATCACATGACCATAATGCTTATGGTTGAGTGTGATTGATGACTTGGCAGACATCAAGGAGGTCTAAAATACTATCATGATGATCATGTACTAGAAGTAATGCCATGCCATGTACATCAAGAACCTACAAGATCTATCCCTCTAGATTTTGGTGGAGATCATCATGACCAAAATCGGTGGAACCAATCTATGGAAAGAGGTTGACATGGTGCACCTTTAGATTAACCACCAAGTCACACATGGGCTAAAGTAAAACTAAGCTATGTACTCCACCTAGAAGATTATTGAATATTTGGAGAGGACCCATCAAATTCTTAAGTATAGGTTCTCACAAGGGTATTCCTCTTCTTAATGGTTTTTGATGAGATTGACATGCCAAACTACATCTCAAGAGTGTTAAAGTGGGTATACCCTCCCGTGAACAAGTCCTCTACTAAATGCTATAAGGAATTCACATTCTCATAACACATCACTCCCTCATACAAGATCAATATGAGGTACTAGTTTGATAGAATTAAGGTAGCATTTGGGAATGAGTCACGCATTCTGAAGGACTTGCCCCTTTAGTTGTGGAATAAGCATAGTTTTTTGTGAAGGAGCACTTCTCCCTAGAATGCATCAAAATGAACCTACCCAAAGATCTCTCTACATGGATCAAGTTACTATATACCTTTTTGGCATGGTACTTCATAGACTTCATGAACTAGATTTATGATGCATAGCCCATTATCCTGGAGGTTGAGAGAATAGATTTGGAGACACACACTCTTTGTAAAATGTTTGTTTATCCAAGCAAGAAGGCCTATATAAAAAAGATAGAGATGGACTTAACCGACATAAAGGTTAGGTAAACAATGGTGGGGGATCAGATTCACAACTTTTTATATATGTTGTGCCCCTAAAAGGATCCATAGGGTGGGGACCCTAAGGAAAAACTTCTATTAGTACCACCACTAAAGAAGAAGTGGCCAAATCTTGGTGCTAGCACAAGTGGGCATCAGGCACCATAGAAATGATAAAAGAATATGGAGGTACCACAACCTACCCCTCCACCATCCAAACCCATTCCATCCCATCCATATACACCATCTCCACCTCACCCTTCTCCATCTCCACCTCATTATTCTCCATCACCCTACCCTAATCCATCTCTACCACACCAATCTCCATTGTAACCTTCTTCTCCATAGCCTACTCCTCCACCTTCTCTAGCTCTACCTTCTCCTCCACTTCTACCCTCTTCCCCTGAGGTAACTCCACCACCATCTCTCCTAAGGGTTTCTACTTCAAGAGCTACCCAGCAACAGACCCCAAGGAAATCACCCCAGTAGGATATTCCTAAGGTATAGGTTCATAGCTCAAATTTTGACTTGAGAAAATTCCTTTCCCAATTTAAGAGGAGAAATCTACTTTTGATGATTCATTTCTTGATACTGAACCACTGTATGAAAAATGAGGGGATATCGAGGAAGAATAAATGAGTAAGATGGTCAGTAGTAGCCATGAGGAAGTTGAACTAGAACATGAACCTAGTAAAGGGAAGGGACCAGACAAGACCATGGAAGAGCCAGGTGATGATGTAATTGGAAATGTGTCAGGATCTAGGAGCACAATTGATTACCTTTGTATAAGCAAGTAAACACAGAATTAAACCAGAAGTAAAATGTAACTAGAATTTAGAAACAACACAGAATATAAGAGACAATACACAATTGTATTAATACTCTTCCAGAAGGAAATACAATGAAGAAGTGCCAAACTCTTCTTCCCACACCTCTAGGGATTCCCACACCTCTAGGGCATATAGATATTCTCCCTCAAGAGTTCTCTCTCTCAATTACAAACAAAATCAACTCAAACACAGAGTTTCTATTTCAACCAGTTAGTAACAATACTGCCAGTACCAAGTACTCAATGTACTCCAAGTAGATCTCACCTGATCTTGCTACCTATTGTGTTGCTGACCTCTCTGATCTTGCACACCTATAAATCAACCTAGTTTTGCACACCTAAAAACCTAGATCTCACACACACACACAACTATAGATCAACTGACCTTACTTACCATGAAGAACCCTTGTCCTTGCCTCACCAAGTCCTTATGATTTTCCAAACCAACACCCCTGTGGATCTTCTACCAGATCTTGCTCTCCTACAGATCTACCTGATCATACACACTTGGCACTGTGGCACTATGAGGAGCCAACCTTGCTCTCTCTATCTAGCACACTTTATAATACAGCCCATGGGTCTCTTAAATAAATCCCATACAAACAATAATTAGACTTCCTAATTACAATAATTAGAAACACAGCTCCAAGACTAAAATTAGTCTTTACATGCAAACAATCGGTTCGTTAAACTAACTGTTCATGTAATCGATAGTTATGGAACCGCACAGGCGATCGACATCGGTCCCTATCTGCCTAGAGATGATAGATGTTAGCCGATCCCTGACCAATGTCGGTTGCTCTGTTCACTAGATATGACTGACGTCGGTTGGCCTGACCGACGTTAGTTGCTCTGCAACTCAGCAACCTCCATGTTTGCATCCCTATGAAGCTTTTAGCTCCACAACCTAACAATCTCCCACTTGGAGATAAACAAATGCACCTGTACCTATACCTATACATCATCTAATTTTTTTCTTGGCTTGTATCCCTCTTCAAGTTCAATCTTGAAGACCAACCACCACACATCCTGTGGTGCTACTCCTATCATCCAAGTAACCTGCCATATCTGAATCTACATACCCATGTAGAGAAGTGCTTGACCCTACATAGCATGAATCCCTACTGCTGGTCCCTCTCAGATACTTGAGAATCCACTAAACTACTTTCCAGTGCTTCCTTCCCAGATTGGCCACAAACTTGCTGACAACACCCACTGCTTGGGCAAACTCAGGTCTAGTACACATGTACTCAACCTCATCATGTGATTGGGGACCCTGTTCTGTGAACTATCCATCCATAGGTGTGCTAACTAGTTTTGCATCCCGCATCTTGAACCTCGCCACCACCTTATTCACACAATCATCCTGAGACAACATCAACCTGTGACTTTCCCTATCTCTAGGAATACTCATGCCAAAGAATTTTTTTGCTCCCAAATTCTTCATGACATACCACTGAACTAACTTTACCTTTAGTTTAGCAACTCCCTGCATGTGTGACCCTGCAACAAGCATACACACAACATACAATAATAGGATAATGTAGCTAATATTATCCAACCTGGTAAAGGAAACACAATGGTTACATTGACATTGACTAAAGCCATGCTTTGTCATACACCCGTCAAACCTATACCACTGTCCTGTAGCCTACTCAAGACCATATGACTTGGCCTTCTATCTTACGTGTCCATTCTCTCTCTTCTTTAACCAAAGAATCCATTCATCTTTTAGTGCTTTCATTTTGGTTGGCAACTCTACCAAATCTCCCATTTGGTTCTCATCCAAGGAATCAAATTCCTCATTCATTCCATGCTCTCACTGTTTCCTAGATCCTACCTGCTCTTCAGTGAGCAACAAGTATAAAGAAGGGGAATAATGAATTTTAGGCTTACTTACCCTTTCAATCTTCCACATGGGTGTTTGAGACTCCTTGACAGCTTACTGTCCACCCAAAATATGTTCCCTGGTTGACCCAAGTCTGTACCCGACTGATGTTGAATCCACTTGATCACCGATGCTAGTTCCCTGACCGACGTCGGTGTCCACCTATTTGCCAACTTCGGTTCTTTGACCAACGCTGGTAGCCACTTGCCCGACACCACTGACTTTTTCAGTCTGCACATGATTGACGTCGGTACCTATCTGTTCAATGTCGGTTCCCCCTGATCGACGTTGGTAATTGTGTTTCCCTGAGTGATGACTTTTTACCCGCGAGCTCTCTTTGGATCAAAACCCTATCCAAACTGCCCTACTCATAAATATCCAACCCCATCCACTGATCTCTGTCCATCACCTCCTCCATGAACACCAAGGCTTTCTAGTTCTTAAGTTTGTCAAACACATCTGACTTCCTCTTAAGAACATGCATTCCCTTCTTACTCATGTGACCAAGCCTACAAAGCCACATCTTTGCAACAAAAGGAGAATCAGTAATACAAATAGATAGATAAAGAGTACCTACTTTCTTACCACATGCTAATTCAAGTGCATCCACTGTGAGAGTTACTATGCATCTCTCATCACCCAACTTTCCTGAAGCAATTAGACTCCTCTTCAAGACTGGGACCTGCATGACATCCTTCAACACCCATGTATTGGCCGTCTGCAATTTCAGCCGCACTTCCCCTTTGCCAACAATTTGACAAGGCTCACCAACCCCTAAATAAATCTTTCCAAAGTCTCCATGGACCTTAACATGGAAAAATACTCTATTTGGGGCTGCATGGAAAGAGGCAACAGAATCTATAACACAAGATTCTACTTTATCCAAGGAACATATAAGAGCAACTAGTGCAATAATACCTACAACAATACCTACTTCTTTATTTCCTTCATGCTGATCTTCAACCAATCAATAATCTTTCTTTACCTACCCTTTCTTTCCATAATTATGTAATTGATCATTCTTTCCATTGAGTTCCTCCATTCTTAGCTTACTTTCTTCTGCCATTGCTATACTCCCACTCAATCAGAAACCCCTGAGAGTGACTTGTAATCAAACACGAACCTGCTCCTTACAACCTCGCTCTGATACCAACTGTCAGGAATCTAGAACAAACATAGATTTGATACCAACTGTTAGGATCTACGAGCACACAATTGATTACCTTTGTATAAACAACTAAACACGGAATTAAAGCATAAGTAAAATGTAACTAGAATTCAAAAATAACACAAAATATGAGAGACAATACACAATTGTATTAATACTCTTCTAGAAGGAAATATAATGAAGAAGTGCCACACTCTTCTTCCCACACCTCTAAGGCTTCCCACACCTCTAGGGCATACAAATATTCTCCCTCAAGAGTTCTCTCTCTCTCAATTACAAACAAAATCAACTCAAACACAGAGTTTCTATTTCAACCAGTCAGTAACAATACTGCCAGGACCAAGTACTCAACGTACTCCAAGTAGATCTCACCTGATCTTGCTACCTATTGTGTTACTGACCTCCCTGATCTTGCACACCTGCAGATCAACCTGGTTTTACACACCTGCAAACCTAGATCTCACACACACACACACCTACAGATCAACCGACCTTACTTACCATGAAGAACCCTTGTCCTTGCCTCACCAAGTCCTTATGATTCTCCAAACCAGCACCTCCGTGGATCTTCTACCAGATCTTGCTCTCCCACAGATCTACCTGATCATACACACTTGGCACTGTGGCACTATGAGGAGCCAACCTTGCTCTCTCTATCTAGAACACTTTACAATACAGCCCATGGGTCTCTTAAATAGATCTCATATAAACAATAATTAGACTTCCTAATTACAATAATTAGAAACGTAGCTCCAAGACTAAAATTAGTCTTTACATGCAAACAACTGGTTTGTTAAACTAATTGTTCATGTAACCGACAGTTCTGAAAATGCACAGGTGACCGACATTGGTCCCTATCTACTTGGAGATGACCGACGTCGGCCGATCCCTGACCGATGTCAGTTTCTTTGCTCACTGGATATGACCGACATTGGTTGGCCTGACTGATGTCAGTTGCTCTGCAACTCAGCAACCTCCATGTTTGCATCCCTGTGAAGCTTTTAGCTCCACAACCTAACAAAATTCACATGAGAAATATCAATTTGACATCCTTTAAAGGATGTTATATATTTAGCCACACTTCATTTCGAATGAGGAAAACTTGGAAACAAGGAATCAAGTGTCCTTTTTATTGGATATGTACAACAAGGAACACACATTTAAACTCCCTCAAGACAACATTTCCTTAGGTCTGGATGCTCCAACACTACCAAAACCACTATGGGTGGATATTCAAAAGATCTCCCCTCTTCTAGAAAGCATATCCTTTTGAAAGCTAGACATGGAGGTCATGTGTCATAATATTTTTGTAGATTCTGGTGCATGTACTATTGAGAGGAAACATGCTAAGATTGTGGGAATGTATAATAAAGAGGTTGCAGAGAAATAAGTGCTTATCGAGGAAGTGACCACATTGAATTAGTAGATCTAAAAGGCCATAGAGGCAAAAGTAAATGCCTTGAACCTCTGCAAGAAAATTTTGAAAGAAGAACCAATGCTTTTAGATGGTGTACCTCTTGGCGGGGTTAGCATAGGAAATCTAGAGACCTTAGTGGACCTTATGCTCAAATGATGCAAGGAATAACCCACATCAAAATATGAGGGATTGGAATTAGTAGAGAATTTTACCATGATATTTGAAGTCTACAAGCATTCCCTAAAAAGGGTTGGGGAGGTTACCCCCATTTTGGATGGCATTTTTGCAAGGCTAGTGTACCCAAATAAAATCTTGGAGGCTCAGATCCAAGCTAAAGAATCTCAAAGGTAACAATTAGCTAATGTTATGCTCTTGATAAGGGATTGTGCAGAGGACACTAAGGCATTCAAGGATGTGGAGATGATGGAAGATAAAATAAAAACATATTACAAACAATTGAATGCAATTTTTTTAGCCCTCTGAGGATAGGTTGACAAAAAGGTCTACACACTTGTAGATGTTTAGAAAGATGCTACTACATCCTTGGACAAACTAGTCAAGATGGTCAATGAGACCTCTAGCCAACCTAAGGAGATGAATAAATTTAAGGCAGCATAGAGGAAACAACTGATAAGGTGTTCGAGGCATTGTCACATTAGGATATTGTGAAGAGGGATATCGAGTAGATAGGAATCGAGTTTTTGATAGAGGCCGCTAGCATAACTTAGTCCAAGATGGAGTAAGAGCATAGTGTAGGGTGATGTTGGCCCCAAATTTTGGCTAAGTGTTGTCCATTATTGGCATGAGACCGACATGGCATGGAAGGACCATGGCACAAAAAGACCATGGTAGGTATCTTGATAGGTGTAAAGTACCATGGCATGTAACCTATAGGGTGTAAGAGTATAATGGTGAATAAGGACCAATGTGAGAAGACCCAATCAAATGAGAATGGATCACAAAGAACCCAAGGACATAGGACTTGAAATAGAAGCAAAATATTAGGGGAGCACATAGAAAGTGGGAGTAATTAAAAGAATGATTCATATAGGTCACCTCGATATTATTCATTGGAAGTTTTGCATCAGACCATAAGGAGAAGAACACATGGAAATAGAGATCTAGCATAGAGTAAGGATATAGTGGGCACAAAGGCCTAGGTCTTTAGGAAGAACTAGTTGATTAAGCACCATGAATCTTAGTTTGTTGAGAGTTCATTGGTGACTTATTCTTACCATTAATGATTGCAAACACTTGGTTAGGGTAAAACAAGTATAAATACCCCTATTGTAATGTATTGTGATGACAAATTTTTACCCCTTTTGATGCTTAAGCTTAATATATGAAGTAACTAGTTTTAACATCTTATGTTCATGATGAATGGTGTCATGTGAGTTAAGTATATTGATTAGCCCTAATGTAAGTTTTGCCCATATTTGTTTTTCTAAGAATTAACTTTGAACTATAAATAACACTAATCTACATAATTATGGTAATCAATTTTAGAACTCAAAGGATCAAAATAGTCTATCTCTACTCATATAGGGTATTTAGGGTAGATGCAGGATAATGGGGGATATAAAATGACACTTTTTTTCTAAAAATAATAATAGTTGAACTTGGAGAGAATGTTAGAGATACTTTGAAAAGGAAATTGACAATGACATAAAAACATGAATTGTGGCATTTTGAATTTAGTTTCTAAATATATAATTTTTTATAATAGACATATGATAAAAGTGTGTGAAATAGATGAATTTATGACAATAGGTTGGAAATTTATTATAAAATGATAAGGAGAGTGCATGTGTATGAACAAACTTTTTTTGAGTAAATTATTGAATTTTTGTATTAAATTTTATATATAAATAGGTGAAATGTCAAATAGTGTTGAGAATATTTTTTATTATATATATATATATATATATATATATATATATATATATATATATATATATATATATATATATATAATTTTTAAATAATTTTACAAGTCAAGACAACTGGAAAATTGAAACTGCAAGTGTATGAACACAACTTTTTGACCTTAACTTCATGAAAATAATTTTTTTTAAAGCATAGTTGACAATGTGTAGATTGTTGAGATATAAATTTTATAAACTTTTGATTGATATTCAAAAATTTATAAGGGAATTTGTCATGATATGTATATAGTCCATAATGAGGTATGTTATGTATAAATTAAGTAATAATTATAAATCATACTCTAACATTAAAAAAATTATATATTCTAAAACTACACATTCTCCTATACAAACCCATATATATATTTTTTAAAATAATAAAAGCTGCCTTATCATATGTGTCGACAAAGATGAAAAAAACACCTAAATTTCTTAGAAACTAAGTGAGCTGGTCCATGACCAATTTCAAGGTAGGTTCGGACCTCTTCAAGCTTGTACCCAAGGAAGATTTGGAGGGAAAATGAAAAAAAAAAGAAAATTTTAAAGGGCATATGCCTTTTGTAAAGGGTGTGCATCCTTTTAAAAGGGCATACGCCCTTTTTGGAATGCAATTTTTTTTCAATTTGAGGTGTTTGGAATGCATTTTTTTTTCAATTTGAGGTGAAATAATATATTTAGTAAAATAAATGTTAAGTATAAGTTTATATTTTAAATTTATTTTACTAAATATAACAAATTAGGGCCACTCAACATCTTCTAAAATTGATTATAGAGATGTAGGAGTTACCATTATGAGTTAATTTTTCAAATTTCATTACAGCCAATACTTAGTTTTTAGAATTTTAGGATCAGAAGATAGAATGAGAAATGAGGTTACAAATCATGTTACGTATGTAATAAATATATAAAATTTATTATGCCCCATATTTCACCTAATTGAGTATGCCCTACCCGATTGAATACCCGATCTTGAAGGTGGATTCTTAAATAATTTGTGGGTTTTTTAATCAATGGGTCTATCAATATGCATAAATGATTGCCCTATATCGTGTAACTTTTAACATACCTATAGTCATGATACGGTCACTCATACATGACATCTACCTATAGTCAAGATATGATAACTTATACTTGACATGAATATAGCTAATCACCCTAATAGACTCCATTTGAAATAGAATAAATCAACACACCATTCGAATTTATTCTAAAAAGATACCACACTGTAAAATAAATGTCATATAGATGGTCAATCCATGCATTCTTCAATTCCAATCTCATGTATTAATCCAAAGTCATGTAGAATAAAGTCATATTCTAACACTCCAAATTCACATAGGACACTCCCTTATTGATTTTCATAATCCCTAATCACTCCATCAACCCTCATATTCCTACTTATCATCCCTATTCATTCCCTCACCAGTTCTCATTGTCCATCATTATCCCTAATCACTCCCTCATTGGCTATCACCATACTTCATTATTGCTAATCACTCCCTAATCAACCCTCATCATCCCTAGTCACTCCCTCATCATCCCTCATTGTAATTGATCATCTCAAAACACTCTAGGTCATCAAACCTCATCAAACTTAATCATACCTAATCACTCTCTCATCATCTTGAGAATCATCCCTAGTCATACTCTCATCATACCTCATCATCCTTAATAACTCCCTCATTAGCCATCATCATTTCTTATCATCCCTAGTCAATCCTTCATCATCTTTCATTGTACCCTTCATCATCCCTAATCACTCCCTGATCAACCCTCATCATCCTTAATAACCCCCTCCTCATCTTTCCTCATCCCTCAATGTCCCTAACAATTCCCTCATTGTCACTCATCATACATAATCACTCTATCATCATCCCTAGTCACTCCCTCATCTAGTAGTGTGTTTCAATCTAGTAATCAGTATAAATTTGTTTTATACTAAACAATATGTTTTTCAAATGAATCTTGAATGGTGTTTCAATTCATTTTGTTCTGATTAGATTTTACTAGGGTGATTATTCTCATTCATGTCTAAGAGATTAGATAAGGTCATGATGGATTACTCTATGGAGATTGTTGACTTATTTACATGGTGAAAATAAGATAATATCCTCTTTGCACTTGCATGGGAAAATTAATTTTAAATGATAAGGGATGATGAAAAATGATGATAGATAATAAAAAATTACCTCTTTGTGCTTGCTTCATATGAGGTGAAATCCTTCTTTTAGACACAATTATTTCCAAATCATTGAGTGAAAAAGCTAGATAATTTTTTATCTTCTCATGTTTATGAGTTATTCTAAAATAATGATGTGGGTCATGAGTATAAATTATTAGCATTTGTGCCACTGAGTTTGTTATGGAATGTTTTCTCCTTGCATTGAAATCTTTGCGCTTATGTAGAAATTATGATAGGAAAGTGGAGAGGGGTTTGAGCTGAAATACCAATGCTTGCATCATTCCTCTATAGTGTGGTTTCCATAATGTATGTTTAGTATTTGTCATTTAAGTTTCATTTTTAGGGTTTTAGGTTAAGGGTTTAGGGTTCAAATTTTATAGTTCAGTGTTTAGAGTTGAATGTTTGGGTTATGACATTTAGGTTTTAAGGTTTAGGGTTTATCCAATTTTAAGATTTAGGGTATATGGTTTTGGGTTTAAGGTTTTATGGTTTTGGGTTTGTGGTTTAGGGTTCAAATTTCAAGGTTTATGGTTTAGTCCTTAGGGTTTCAGGATTAGGGTTTAGTGTTAAAAGTTTAAGGGTAAGGGTTTTGGGTTTAGGGTTTGGGGTTCGATGTTTAGGGTTTAAAGTTCATGATTTTGAATTTTGTGTTTAAGGTTTAGTGTTTAGTATTAAGGACCTATAAGTTTAAGTTTTTATGGTTTAGTGTTTATGATTTATGATTTTAAGCTTATGGTTTGGGATTTAGGGTTAAGGGCTTAAATTTTAGGCTTTAGGGCTGAGGGTCTAGGATATAAAGTCTAGGGTATAAGTTTTTAAGGTTCTATGTTTAGGGTCTAGGTTTTACAGTTTAGGTATTATTGTTTTGGGTTTAGGCATAATATATTAGGGTTAAGTGTTTAATGTTTATGGTGTTTAAGGTTTAGGTTTAGGGTTCAAAATTTATGGTTTATGGTGTTTAGGGTTTGGGGTTTGAGTTTTAGGGTTAATGGTTTAGGTGTAAATAGAACGCACTAGGGTGATTAGCTACATTTATGTCTGGTATGAGTCATTGTATGTGAATATAGGAATATGCCATGTATAAGTGACAACATACCTACATGTAGTACTAGGTATGGGGTAGATGTAATGTTTAAATGAATGTATCATTATTATATGTATGTTATAGGTTGAATTCTACAGGCTAGCCATTTATGAATATTGATAGACCCATTGATTAAAAAACCCATAAATTATTAGGAATTCATCTTGAATCCACCTATAAGCCTTTTACACAAATCTCCTTAGTCATTCCTTTCTCTATATAGGTTAAAATGATCCCTATCCTTTCAAGACATGGCTTAGGGTCTAGGGTTTAGGTATATTATTTATTGTTCATGGTTTAGGGTTTAGGTTTTAGGTTTCAATATTTAGGGTTTAAGGTTTAATGTTTAGGGTTAGGGATTTGGGGTTAATGGTTTAGGTGGAAATAGAGTACACTAGGGTTATTATCTATAGAAGATGTGGAACATGGTATATAAGGGTTTAACATAGAATGTACACCTATAGGCATACCTTTTCTGAGTAGGTACATAGTCACAACTGACTATAATTTAAGCTTAGGTCAGTAAAGAGTATACTTTGAATAGTTGGAAAGAAATAATGGGTGATAGACTTGATTATGATGCTTTAACCATGGTTATACCAACCTAATGAGATTGTTAGGCCAAGAAAATAGGGGTGAAAATTGAGCTCAAGCCTTAACCTATAATTGACACATAAACCCTGTACATAATGAGTGCTCAAGAAGTGTGCCTTGGGTTTTATGAGGTTTGGACATGCTAGGAGTGTGAACCAACCCTATAAACATTGTAAAAGGGTTACCCATAGCTTTTACAATCCCCTAATATCATCATTTTATCTAGGATAATAGGGGAAGTGAGCTCTATTTTTTTGATCAGATGGAGGTCACTCCCAAGAAGAAAAATCCTACAGGCTCAATACAAAAATGGTAAGGAAATGAGTTAGAGACTATCATAGCCTTAAAAAGAGATGTAGGAGGATGTGTTTAACATGATAAAACACATGAGAGTCATCATAATCACAAAAATACTCATAGGTGTTGATGAGTAGCTATGTGTAGACTAGGCCTACTAAGCCTTAACTAGGCCTACAAGCCCTATGTAGGTGTAGCCTCACTTAAAACACCAAGTGAAACTTAAAGAGCATTAAAGGACCTCCATGGTGATATATAAGGTGTGTTATAACCTTTATTTTGTAGATAAGGCCATAAAGAGATCATTTCTTAGCTCAAGAACATGATAGGGTGCATAGATTGCCTTGAAGAGCTCAAGAAGCCAAGTTTAGAAGCTCACATCAGTACGAATACCTAGCATGGGAGTCTAAGGAGCTAGAATAGGCTGGAGAGGGTCCTAAGTAAGGATCTAGTGGAATTTATTTAGGGTTCAGATCATAATTTTATGAACTATCCTTAAGTATTAAAACTACCTAAAACCCTCTAAAACCCTTATTAATTACCTAATTAGGAAGAAGTGGAAGAAAAGGCATCTTGGAGGGTTAGTTTGATTGGGAAATGATCTTGGACTTACAGAGGACTCCCTAGGTCTCCTTCCTATCAATTTGACTTGTACCCTATCTGTATAGACATGGTACATAATGTATTTTATTGATAATTTTTATATGTCTTGTAGGTATAGAAGATTCCCAAAGGAAAAGGATCACTTTGGGAGATAGTAAGAGACCTAGATTCCTCATATCCATTTTTTTCCTTAGAAAAACACACAAGTACTTATATAATCACTTTCACTTTAGCCAGTCCAAACTAGCATAGTGAATAAAGAGTGATCACCAAGTGAGAAGGTGGTAACTCCAATTCAAAGACTCTTTAAGGTTTACCTCATGGATCTAGAGACTTGAGGACTATTAACAAGTGTCATACCCTTCCTTGTATGGATTGGATTGAGAAATTTATGATCTTCTTAGTGCCAAATGTGAAAATAGGTCTAAAGAAGGGTGATTATGATTGTAGATAGTCAAAACACTTGTCCAGAGGAATATTAATGATTAAGGACACATCCAATGCATGTTGGAGCCTTTTTCCAACCCTCCCTTCATAGTGCAATGATCTCATATTTGAAATAGTTTATTTTGTTTGTGTGTCTATATTCCATAACTGCTCATAAAGCACATGTGTGTGGTGTGTTGTTTTGTGTATTGTAGGGTTGTAATATAAGTGTTTGAATTGGTCTGAGAGCTTCATTAAGTTTAGAGCCATGAAAGAGATTCATAACATCAATGCTAGAAGTATAGTATTGGTTATGGATCCAATCTACCATTTACATAATCTAATATCATACATTCACATATAGACCTCCTGCATAACACTTATAGGTTTTCCAAATAGTTAAGTAGGCAATTAAATATAAGGTTTTATGGTTTATTATTTAGGATTTTAGGCTTATGGTTTGTGCTTTAGGGTTAAGAGCTTAATTTTTTTTTAACGCTTAGCATCTAGGGTTTAAATTTTTAAGGTTCTATGTTTAGGGTCTAGGTTTTGGGGTTTAGGTATTATTTTTTTGGGTTTAGGGATAATATATTAGGGTTAAGTGTTTAAGGTTTATGGTGTTTAGGGTTTGGGGTTTGGGTTTTGGGGTTAATGGTTTAGGTTGTAAATGGAGTGTAGTAGGGTGCTTATCTAAATTTGTGTCTAGAATTAATGATTGTGTTGTGACTAAAATATTAAGAATTACAAACTTTAAACTAGATTTAAATGACCATAAATCAAATCTAGATGATGTACTAGCATGCATCATGGAAATAATTCCTCAAATCATAGATAATATGAAAGCATAAATGGATAGAAAAAGATAAAAATCACACGTAACATAGATCTACCATGGTTCACCCAATGTGGGCTACATCCACCAAGAAAATCCTCAAATAAAACTATAATAAAAAAACAATATTACAATGATATTTCATAAAGATAGAATATCTCCTATAAAAAATGTTGCACATATGAAATGTTGTACTTTCACTTGCACCTACACAATACTATATCTAACAAGCTGCTATAACACACCCTATAATAAACACCTGCACTTTGAAAAAACATCTATAATTTAAATCTGATCCTCAAAGCCACACCCTATAAATAAACAATTAACCTCTAAAGGTCACACCAGACCTGTATATATAGCAAACCAAAGTAAAATCCACCAAATGAGGAGAAAATCACCATGCTTATCCAAGATAAGCATTATCTACTAAAGGACACCTCAATTTCACCTAAGAAAACTTATCTAAAAGCTCCATTAAGAAGGAATATGAAAAGTTTATCTCTCCTCCTCCAAAGGCACATTTTTGAAGGACATGTGATCACAACCGACTCCTTGAAACAAGGAAGGCATTACATTTTTTGATAAATAACTAACTCCCTAATATCAAAGAGGTCAACATGAAATAGGCATCTAATAAATAAATCCATAAGATATGGAAACATAGAAATTAGAAAATAATATGAATATTCCACTCACATGTAGAACAACATTTCATAAAAGGTAGAGTAGGGAAAACTGTGCTTCCCACATTTGTGGATTTCTCTAGGCCCTAAAAATATATCCCCATGGTAATGTGATAGCCCCAAAGGGCTCCACACTCAACAATATCTCACTTAGAGATCATTTCTCCTAAATAGAATCTATCACTGCTCCATGACTACTAAGGCTAACCAAATCTAAACATAGTCTCAACTTGTCCAATGTGACAACCTTGGTCATCATGCCCATAGGATTATAGATAGTATGAATCTTCTCCAAATTCACCAAGTTATCTTACAAAGCTATCCTAATGAAGTGATAACATAACTAAATATGTTTCATTCTCAAGTGGAAAGCGGAGTTCTTTGCCAAATGAATAACACTCTGACTATCACTATGTAGTCTCCCAACTTCTTGTTCATCCCCCAACTCTCAAAACAACTCCTATAACCAAATCATCTCCTTAATGGCCTCTATGGTAGAAACATACTTTACCTCTATGGTTGATAAAACCATAACCTTTTGTATCCCAAAAATCTAACTAATTACTGTATCTCCAATAGTAAATATATAACCTATCATACTTCTCCTGATATCAATATCCCCTGCCATATATGAGTCCACATAACCATACAATGTGGTATCTAATCTTCCATAGCATAATGCAAAATCCATGGTTCCTCTCAAATACTGAAGAATCCATTTCACTGCTTGCCAATGCTCATAACCAGGATCACTCATATACCTACTCACAAATCCCACTACTTGGGCAATATCCAACCTAGTACAAATCATGGCATACATCAAGCTATCAACTACCAATGAGTAAGGTACCTTGGACATCTTAAGATTTTTAGCTTTTGTCCTAGGACACTACTCCTTTGATAATCAAAAGTGGCCTGCCAAAGGAGTACCAAAAAATTTGAAATCCAACATGTTAAACATTTCTAGGACTTTCTTCACATACTTTGATTAGTATAAGATCAACTTCCTTTCCTTCCTGTCATGAGTAATCCTCATACCAAGGATTTGCTTTGCAGCACCCAAATCCTTCATAGAAAAGGAGTCATTAAGTTGTTTCTTGAGCATATGAGTATGCTGTATGTTCTTTCCTACAACAAACATGCCATCCACATCTAATCACAATATAATAAAGGAACCATCATCAAAATTCTTGATTTACATGTAATGGTCAGAATTACACCTTTGATATTATTGTTCCAACATAAAACAATTAAATTTCTTATACCATTGTTGTGGATCTTATTTCAGACCATACAAGCTCTTCTTTAGTTTGCACACATAGTTCTCCTTCCCTTTGACCTCATATCCCTATGGCTACTTCATAAATAAA
The DNA here is from genome assembly GCA_037957365.1 of Torreya grandis. Lineage (NCBI taxonomy): Eukaryota > Viridiplantae > Streptophyta > Pinopsida > Cupressales > Taxaceae > Torreya > Torreya grandis. The sequence goes on along the minus strand of JARHVA010010489.1, from coordinate 49,658 downwards.
TCTTCATCCAAATCACCATGAAAAAAATTAGTTTTTACATATAACTGTTCTAAGTGCAAATTCTCAACTACAGCTAAACCAAGAACAATCCTAATGAAAGTCATTTTTATAATAGGAGAGAAAATCTCATCAAAATCATTACCTAATTTTTGTGCAAACCCCTTAACCACCATCTTGGCCTTATACATTTTTCTCCCTCTATCCTCTTATTTTGTTTTGAATATCCACTTATTTGGAAATGCACTCTTGCCCTTGGGTAGCCTTACCAAATCCCATGTTTAGTTCTCCATGAGAGATATATGCTTATCATCCGTGGCTTGTTCCTATTTCATCCTGGCATCTACCTACATTGATTTCTCATAACACTCTGGTTCTCGATTGTTAGTGAGTAACAAATAATTCAAAGAAGGAAAAAAATGTTTAGTTGCTCTTCTTACCCTAGAAGATCTTCTTACCATAGGAGTTTGGGGTCATTTTGTAGAAGGTTCTTGAACTGATTCATTAGATACTTTGACAACTGTAATGTCATCCAATACTATGTACTCTTTCTATTTATGTTTATGTTCCTAAAACTAATCCTTATACATGATTTTTTCATTAAATACATCTCTATACCAAAATACTTTATTATCTTTAATGCTCCATAAATGGAAACCAAAGTCATCCTCACCATAACCAACAAATATGTATTTCTCTGATTTTGCCTCTAACTTAGTCCTATCCTCTTTCTTAATGAGAGTAAAAGCCTCACATCCAAAGACTCTAATAAAAGAATAATCAACATTCTTACCAGACCAAGCTTGTTTAAGAATGCCTCCATTTAAAGGCATAGAAGATCCTCTATTAATTAGATATATTGTCATGCTAACTACTACCCAAAATTGTAATGGTAACCCTGCATGTAACCTCATGCTCCTAACATGTTCCACTATTATTATATTCATCATTTCAGATACTACATTCTACTTTAGATTCTTGGAACTATCCTTTGCCTATGAATTACATTGTTAGAATAATAATCAAAGAAATCATTACTACAATACTCACCTCCATTATTTGATCTGATACATTTCAACTTGAGACTTGTTTCATTCTCAATCAAGGCTTTCCACTTCTTAAAAGTGTCAAATACATCAGATTTATTTTTAATAAAATAAACCCAAACTTTCTTAGTTTCATCATCAATATAAGTAATATAATAATTGAATCCACTTGTAGACACCTAAATCAAGCCACCAATAACCTCCGACTAGGCTTTTGATCAATTTCCACCCAAAATGCATAATTTGGCCTAAAAACACTAAAATGCATTAAATTAGTTGAAATTGACATATTCAAGTACTGATTTTGGCTAGAGTATCATAATATGGGGCAATTTAATTTATGGGCCAACTAACTTTGATCAGTTTATTTCGAGTCAAAATGCCAATTTTGCACCTGGGTGCTTTGGATTGCTTTTTTCTATAAAATTTCTTACACGAGATGTGTGCCTTTGTTATTTGGTGTTGGAAACATCCTAAATAGGAATATGGTTCTAATGCATCTAAAATTGACTTTCAATTCCAATCCAATCAAATTTTGGGCCAATAACAAGGCATTCTGATCAATTTGAGTAATTTGTGCACAAAGTGCTTAATCATGCTTAAGAGCTAATTAAACCAAATTAGAGCCTAATTAAGAATTCCATGGAAACTTGTTGAATAATTATTTTTAGAAATGAATATTGAATGTCTACATCATCAGGTGAGCTCATTTCTTAGGAAGATATCCTTAGGCTATAAATGCCACAAATATCAGGATTTATGCCTCCCATGCCTCATTAAAGCCCTCCATGCCTCTTAATTGCTCCTCTATCCCAAATATCGATGAGCCTGTTTATGTATTTTAACTATATAATTGGATTAATCCTTATCCACACATCTAAATCTTGAGATGGATGGTTCAGGTTGATTCTGATCAATCTAAAAAAATTATAAATAGAGAGGCCATGAACATCATTTCTAATTCTTGATAATGCAAAGTTATAATGAACAAATGACTCCAAAATATATTGAAATTAGTGTTACCATACTAAATTTATTCCAATCCAAGCCAAGAAAAAGCCACAAGGTGGCAAGGAGAAGAGGAGATAGCCAAGCCTCCTTTGATGAAGACTTCATGAGTACAAGCCGAGAAAACCACTATAACAAGCATTTTGAAGCATCCAAGGAAGGTAAAAGAAGGTTTCTTTAAATTTTAGTTGTGTGTTTTATTCATTTTTATTAACTAAGATCTCTCTAGTGTCTAGGTCTAGAGATGTTATGCTAGTTAGTGTATTTTTTCATTTTGTTTTTATTTTGAAACTAACATGATATTAACCATCCTCTCTTGAGTCAAATTATTAGATCACATAATGGCACACCTGATGGGACTAGATGCATCCCACAGATGAATAAGATCATCATGAAACTTTAAAATATTCATTTGGATCATTAATACTCTTGTAATTTAATTTTCTAATTTTGTTTTGCCATTTTTATTTATCACAGGTTTATGCAGTAACTATCATCGGTTAGTAAAACCATCATCAGTTGGCATAGCCATCATCGATCAATGTTGGTATAACCATTATTGGTTAGTATAACCATCATCGGTTAGTAAGTGTAACTATCATTGGTTAGTATAACCAACATCAGTCACTATGTTTTTCTTAAAAATACAAACTCGAGAGCTAATAGGCCAAAGATTAGGTCCATACCCTTTTTAGGATTTAGACAATTATACTTAGTGTATTTTGGTCATTTTTGCTTGATATTTTTTGAGACTAAAACTTGTTTGTTTGTCCATAAGCCATGTCAAATTCAATTTGTCTATACATCACTCTTTTGTCTAAAGAGGCGTTATGCTGACCATTTTATACCATACTTGTGCCTTGAAGTTTTTGCTAAACTTGTTTGTGTGTGTGTCATTTAAGTTGAGGAGGGTAGTGTTATGCTACCCAAAATAGGTTAAAACCATTTTGCCTTTACGTATTTTGAAGCATAACATAGATCACATCATTCAAGCATGCTTACGCTTTTAGGCTACTCAATTTATTTCAAGACTTGTTTCACCTTGTGTCAAAAACCATTTGTTTCAAACCATGACATGTCTACCATTTGGACCTTTGTCTTATGCCATAATTTTGTCTAATCTTGTCTAGCTTGCTTGGTCAGATCTTTGTTTTCAAAGTTGATTTTTTAATTAACCTTGTTAAGTCTAGATCCAAACATTGATTAATTTATATTTAAGCCTTAATTTTTGGGGCTAATACATACATCTTTCTCTTTTGGGTTACATAACTTTAGTTAATTGATTACCCAATTTTGAAAACTATTGATGGTTTGTTTGTTTAATTCTTATCCTCATCATTGTTTTTGCCTTTATTTGGGAGAACACAACCTTTCTCAAAAGGCCTTTTGCCTCATACCTTATCCCAAATGATTATGTTTATGTTTAATTTCGTGTGTCGGGTCTATGTCAAATTTGTTTCCAAACTTGTTAGATTAAATCAAATCACATCAGCCTTTGTTTCAAGTCTAGCTTTTGACATCATTTGGCCAAAAGTCCTATCATATTCCTATTTTTTTTAGCCTAGCTTTTGACTTCGCATTTGGACAAAATATCTAGTAACTCAACTTTTCCCTTTCCTAGTTTAGACCTTGTTTGGAACACTTTGACCTAGACCTTTGACATGTTGGTTTTTATTCAAATGCTTGACCTTTTGTGCATATGACATTTGACATTAGACATTTGATGTTACACTATTTTATTCCAAGTCTTAGTACAAATCATTTTGGAGATATAGCTCTACTTTTAGACCATATTGGAGATACAACTCCACCCCTTCAACCAAGTTTGACCAAGTTTGAACCATTTGTCCTTTAGACATAATTTTTTAGAGTGTTTAGAACTCTAAGCCTTTTTATTTCGAATCTTTTATCATTTATGCAGATTTGTATAGTACACTTATGGTGGAGTCACATACAATCCAACTTATGATAGAATGGACTCATAAAATCCCACTAGGAACCCCTATAGATAAAGATTTTCTAAGGAGTTTTATTATTCTCCATACAATACTCCATATGGGGAACATAGTCAAAATCTATAAAATCTAAATTGAGACCTTGATTGGTATGAAGAGGCTTGTGAGGAGGAATTTGAAGACCCAACTATAGATAATGTTATTTGGGATATGGATCCATACCCTCTTTACAATAATCACTACACGAAACACAGTCAATAACCAACTTATGAGCCAACTCACAATGGGGATGATATGGTTTATGAGGAAGACTTGGATGCTTTGGCTTATGTGAGTAATCAAGGTCTACCACATCATACCATTTTTATTTTAGGACCACAATATCACACCATTCCCCTATCAAGACCTCATCCTTTAGTTTGTGTGAGCAATCAAGCTTCACAACACCCCTTTATCATTCCAGGACCTACTCTTTTGGCTTGTGTGGGAAATCAAGCTCCACACCACCCTATCATTACCATTTCAGGACTTCATCCTTTGGCTCATGCAATAAATCATGCTCCTCAATGCCCTAAAATTATCTAACCACAAGCCATTCCTCATCCAAAACCAATCCCATCCTAACCTCAATCGATCCAATCCTTTGAAGACCAAGCTATGTTCAAAACTGGTATGTACCAACTCATTGAAAACTAAAGCCAAGACAACCAACCAATCCAAGATGTTTTTGTTGAACCAATCACTTCTGATATGTTAGCCTATGATGAATCATCTATTGATCCTATACCAATTATCAAGGAGTCTCACTCTGAAAAGCTAGTCTTTGTTGATTCACTTCTTAATGATTATAATCACCTTTTGGAAAATCATTACCTCAACCATGTGCCTCTTTTTTAAGAGCCTCCTATTGATAAGCCAGTCTTTGGGGAGTTATCTCTAGACATTTTTCCCATCCTAGAGAAGTCCCACTCTGACAAACTAGTTTTTATGGAGCCCATTATGCCATAATAGGCTGTTACTTGTCCAAAACCAAATATTCAATAGGACATCATTGTAAAAAAGTACCCATCAGATGAAGAATCAAAGTTAAATTTAGGTTCTATTTTTGGACTGACATCAAATTTAGCATCAAAATCAGAATCAACATTAGTCTCAACATTGGATTTAGAGTCCCTTGAGTTAGAATCAGATTTATAAGAAGAATATGTTTGTGGATATTACAACATTGGTTACACATGTCTCACAGATCAATTTAAATACATTTGTAATCCTTCTATAGTTTTTAAAGATGATTACTTCAGCTTTGACACAAGTTATCCTAGTATCTTATACAAGGATTGTGCATCCTCTCCCCATTCCATTACCATTCCACATGTCATTACCATCAACCAACATAGCTATATTATTGACATTCCACCTCCCACAAGTGTTGATTGGGATCGATAGAATCACACTTTGTTGAACTACATTCATGACAATATAGCAGTTGAAGAAGAGTAAGGAAGCCAAGATGACATTCATACAGAATAAGAATGTTCTCTTAGTGAAACTTAAGCTTAGTAACATAAAATTTCTTAGTTTCATCATAAATATAAGTAACCTAATAATTAGATCCACCAATATAAGATACCTAGACTGGTCTCCATACATTTGAATGTAGCAACTTTAACTTGTGCTCTTTCTTTGTGGGTCTAAATTTTAGGAACTTAACTCACTTTTGTTTCCTATACACTAAATTCTCATAGATGTCTAGATAAATGTCTTTTAATCTAGGCAAATTATATTTTATGATCTCCATGCCCTTATGGCACATATGATCGAACATATAGTGCCACATAGTTATATTTTTATCTGCAATAACTAAATCACAAGAATAAACACTAATAATCAAATATAAAGTACCAATTTCTTACCTCTTGAAATCACAAGATCACCTTTGGTAACTTTCCAAGAATCTATAGTAAACATTACTGAACCCCCTCACTGCCCAATTGCCCCCCTAAAACCAAATTCTATCTCAACATAGGCATGTCTCTAACATCCTTAAGTATCCATGTGTTCCCATTTTTCATTTTAACCTAAACATAACCTTTCCCTAATATCTCACATGGTTCATCATCACCAAGATAAAAATGTCCTAAATGCTCTTGAACATAATTAGTAAAATAATGCCTATGTGGAGTGGCATGAAAATAAGCCCCTAAATCTAATACTCAAGACTCATATTAACTATCCATAGAAAGAATTAAGGCATCCTAACATAATTTACTTAATGTCACATTTACCTCATTCATTTCTTCCTTGTTGGCATTTTTATCCCTAATTGACCAACAATCTTTCTGTAAGTGTCCACTCTTCCCACAATGCCAACATATCATCTTGGATCTAGATATGGACTTAGATCTACCCTTTGACTTTTCAAGATTGACTTTGCACTTATCCTTTTGCCTCCCTCTAGTATCAATAAATAAATCATTACCTAAAGATGATTCACTAGTGCTTTTCATTTACATTGCTAATAATCACACCCACAACATCCTCAAAATTTAAGCTTCTCTTACCAAGGACTACATTACTCACAGCCATAACCAAAATATCCCAACTATCATGCAAAGAACATAAAATCAATAAATCTATAACTACATCATCTAACTTAATTCTAGCATAAATGAGCATACTTACAACCAGATTAAAATCATTTAGATGATTAACAATTGAGCCATTCTCAGACATTTTCATGTTAAACAATCTTTTCATAAGAAAATTTTTATTAGATGTTGAGGGTTTCTCATAAAACATCCCAAGTTTATCCATGAGATCCTTTATGGTTTTCTCATTAGAAATGTTAAATGCAAAATAAGATGTAAGGCATAATCGTATGGCTCCCAATGCCTTCCTGTTAAGTAATGACCAATCTGCATCACTCATACTTATAGGTTGTTCTACTTTCCCCTCCAAGGGGAGATGTAGCTCCTTTTGATATAGGTAATCTTCCATCTAAATTTTGCACAAACCAAAATTCTTACCATCAAACTTTTCAACCTTGAATCTGATATCTTCTCCCATAGCTCCCACTCAAGCTAATAACCTTTCCTGTGATTTACCACTTCAAAAAAACATAACCAATGGCTTTGATACTAGTTGTTAGGAATTATTATTTTTTAAACTAGATTTAAATGACCATAATTCAGATTTAAATTATGCACTAGCATGCATCATGGAAATAATTTCTCAAATCATAGATAATATGAAAGCATAAATGGAGAGAACAAGATAACAATCACACATAACATAGATCTACCGTGGTTCACCCAATGTGGGCTACATCCACCAAGAAAGTCCTCAAATAAAACTATAATAAAAAAACAAGATTACAATGAACTCTCACAAAGATAGACTATCTCCTATAGAAAATGTTGTACATATGAAATTCTACACTTTCACCTACACATGCACAATAATGTATCTCATAAGCTACTATACCACACCCTACAATAAAAACTTGCACTTTGAAAAAACATCTACACTTTAACTCTGATCCTCAAAGCCACACCCTGAAAATAAACCATCAACCTCTAAAGGTCACACCACACCTGTATATATAGAAAACCAAGGTAGAATCCACCAAATGAGGAGAAACTCCCATGCTTATCCAAGATAAACATTATCCACTAAAGGACACCTCAATTCCACCTAAGGAAGCTTATCCAAAAGCTCCGTCAATAAGGAATACACCAAGTCTATCTCTCCTCCTTGAAAGGCACATTTTCCAAGGACATGTGATCATAACCAAATCCTTGAAATGAGGAAGGCATTTCATTTTCCAATAAAAACCTAAATCCCTAATATCAAGGAAGTCAACATGAAAATAGGCATCTAACAACTAACTCCACAAAATATGGAAACATAGAAATTATAAAATACTATGAATATTCCACTCACATGTGGAGCAAGGTTCCACAAAAGGTGGAGTATGGAAAACTACGCTCCCCACATTTTTAGAAATCTCTAGGCCCAAAAAATATATCCCCAAAGGGCTCCAGACTCAACATACAGGAATATGTCATGTATGAGTGATAACATACCTACATGTGGTACTAGGTATGGGGTAGATGTAATGTATGAATGACTGTATCTTTATTATATGTATGTTATAGGTTGAATGCTATAGGCTAGAGATTTATTCATATTGATATACCCATTGATTAAAAATCCCATAAATTATTCATAAATCCATCTTAAATCCATCTTCAATCCTTTTACATGAATGTCCCTAGTCACTCCTTTCTCTATATAGGTTAGAATGACCCTTATCCTTTCAAGATATGTCTTAGCCAATGCCACCTCTCCTTTTTATATATAAGTGATAATTCAATATTATGGTTTATGGCTACACGTTTAGGATTTATAAAATTAGGGTTTAAGGTTTATGGTTCAAAATTAATAGCTTAGCATTTAGTGTATAGGGACTAGCATTCAAGTTTCAAGTTTTAGTGTTATGGCTTATGGATTAGGTTATAGGCCTTATTATTTATATTTTATGATTAAAGGTTTGGGATTTATGGTTTATGGCTTAAGGTGTCAAGAGTTTATCTTTTAGGGTTTAGGGCTTGGTGTTTGGGGTTAGGGTTTTAGGTTTATGGTTTTACACTTAGGGTTTAGGGTGGAAGGTTCAGAGTTTTGGTCTTGGAGGTTTGGTTTAGGGTTTGGGGTTTAGAACTTAGTGCTTAGTATTTAGGGTTTGGGATTTAGTGTTTGGGGATTAGGGCTTAGGGTTTAGGACATGGGGTTTAGTGTTTATAATTTAGAGTTTATGGTTTTGGGTTTGGGGGTTTAGGTTTAGGGTTAAGGTTTTAGGGATTTAGGTTTAATGTTTAAGGTTTTGGGTTTTTGGTTTTCAATTTGGGTTTAGAATTTTTGGTTTAGGAGTTCATGTTTAAGGTTTATGACTTATGGTTTATGATTTTAGGTTTAGGGTTTAGGTTTAAGGGCTTAAATTTTAGTTTTAGGGTTTAGGATTTAGGATTTTTGGTTTATAGTTTGGGGTTTAGGGTTACGGGCTTACATTTAGGTTTTAGGGTATAGGGTATAAAGCACAGGGTTTAATGTTTTAAGTTTATATGTTTAGGGTCAATAGTTAAGGGTTTATGGATTATTGTTTTTAGTTTAAGGCTAATGTATTAGGGTTAATAATTTAGGGTTTAAGGCTTAGGGTTTAAGGTTTAGGTATATTATTTAGTGTTCATGGTTCAAGGTTTATGGCTTAGGGTTTGGGGCTTAGGGTTTAATGTATAGGGTTTAAGATTTAGTGTTTAGGGTTAGGGGGTTTGGGGTTAATGGTTTAGGTAGAAATGGAGTGCACTAAGGTTAGTAGTTGCATTCATGTCCAATATGAGTGACCATATCATGACCACGTGAAGATGCCATGTATCATTGACCAAATACTTATATGCAGTACCATGTATGCGGTAGATGTATTGTATGAATGACTATACCATTACTATATATATGTTATAGGTTACATATTGTATGTTATTCATTTATGCATATTGATAGACCCATTAATTAAATTTCATTTTCTATGTTGACAACAAGGTTGTTAAGAAGATTCCAAGGCTAAGATAGTAAACTCCAAGTATAGTACATCTCCAACTTTGTAGATTGAGTATAAACCTCTTATCAAGGTCCAATGTTATTATATAAACACTATAGAACACTTAAAAGTATAGTGATTCAAATCATTTGACAATTAAGCCAAGTCAATATCCCTCCAAGTAAATAGATTAGGCCATCCAGACCTAAAGAGTAGAGTTTTCATTGAATTCTAATTCTTAAGAAAGTAATAAAGGAAATTGGTTTCTTATCCTCAGATATAGTCTCCAAAAATCTTAATAAATATTTATAAAAATCCTTTGATGAGTTTAAGTTAATAACACATTTTCAAGACCAAACACACCTATACATAATATTATAGTAGTGTTTAGGACTTAGTCAACTTTTTGGGCACTTTGGTGATCTAATTGGTATCTTGAGATTGTGTAAAGACACATATGAGTCTTGTATCATTTTCTTGATATTTTCATTGAGTTTTTGAATTTAATGAGTCCAAAAAATAAGGTAGATGTAGACCTCTTTGTGTTAAGTCCTTAAGAGGTAGAATTTGGCCTAATAGGCCTATAAAGGGTAGAGTTATTGTCATCTAAGTTTTGAGTTGAAGTTATTCATGCACTAAGAAGATTGAGTCAAATAATTGGTGAAACCCTCATAGTATTGTTCAAAGAAGTGAGTATGTATAATTGAGTGCTTTAGGAGTCAAATAAGGGTTTTACTTGAAGGTAGATTACTATCTTAGGACCAAGTACCCTATTTTAAGTCATTGAAAGTGTCCTTTAATCTGAATATAGAGGCTAAGAAGTCAAGAGATAATAATAAAGAATAAGGTCATTAGTATTTCAATACCAATACTCAGAAGACCTTTTGTGATAGACCAAGAGATAATATATGGTTAGGAAGAGACCTAATTTCAAGCAAGTTTCTAAAGTACCTTGAAGTAGACCAGGTTGAGTAAGTGGAACACTTAATTTGACACTAGTAGGGAACATTAAATATTAATATATGGATTATGTATTTAGGTAGGGCATACTCCTTGAGCTCAAGCCATGGCTTGGTTATTTAATCTAGTAGAGCATACTCAAGTAGATAAAGTAGATAGGGAATACTTAAGTAGGTAAAATAGACATGTAATCCTGAATGGTATAGATCTATTACATATGTAACATGATTTGTAACCTTGTTTCTCATTCTATCTTCTGATCCTAAAATTTTGAAAACTAAGTATTGGCTAAAATGGAATTTGAAAAACTATCTTCTACCTGGTAACTCGTACATCTCTGTAATCAATTTTAGAAGATGTTAAGTGTCCTTAATTTGTTAAATTTAGTAAAATAAATTTAAAGTATAAGTTTACGTTTATAATATAAAATTAAACGTAAACTTATACTTAACATTTATTTTATTAAATATATGCTTGCACTTCAAATTGAAAAAAAAATTACATTCCAAACACCTCAAATTGAAAAAAAAATTGCATTCCACAAACGGCATGTACCCTTTAGGGTTGGGACCAACCCTTGTTTATGTTTGAATTGGTTTTTTTTGAAAAGGGCATACACCCTTTATTGAAAATGCTTTGTATTTTTCATTGTATCAATTTTTTTTGTCCCCCAAATTTGTGCATCTACCCTTTAAATTAAAAGCATGTTTGACATCAAGAGTATTACTAAGTATAGTTGTGCAACAAAAATGTACAGGAACCGGTTCTAAGCTGTGCACTTTGGGTGAGTGTGAAAGACCCAAATCTTGCATAAAAGGGGGATAGACTTCAGCATCAGAGCTGGATTTACCAAAGAAAACCCCAACAGTTTGCTTGTGTTGTGTTCTTATTCTTGAATAGTTTAGTTTGAATATTATATGCTTTAAATTTTTCTTCCTCTATGATATACCATTTATTGAATATTTATCCTTTGTGTTAAGTTACATACACTTGTTGTGAAAACTAATGATAAAAAATTTAATAACAAGGCTAAGTTGAAAACCCTTCCATAAAAAAAAACTATCTTTAGTAAGGTTATCTTAGAGTCAAAACTAAAATCCTTAATCTAGAGTGATCTTGAATCAAATAATATATATTTCAAGGTATCAAAAGCATTGTCATTCCAAACCATCTTAGACCAACCTATTTTGAGTAAAAATCAAACAATATGTCCAAACTATCTTGTGTCAGGATCCTACTCCTCAATAAGAGTACAATATGATTACCTCGTATAAGCAACTAATCACAGAATTAAACCAGAATTAACAAGTAACTAGAATTCACAAATGACACAGAATATGAGAGACAATACAATATATATTAATACTCATCTAGAAAGAAAATACAATAAAGAAGATGCCACTTCTTCTCACACCTCTATGAGGCTTCCCACACCTCAAGGGCTCCCAGTAATTCTCAATCAAGAGTTCACTCTCCTACCAAAAATGGTCACAACAAACAACTCAAACACAGAGTTGTTGTTCACCTCCAACCAGTCAGTATCAATACTTCCAGTACACAAGTACTCAAAGTACTTCAAGTAGATCTCCCATGAACTTGCAATAACTTGCAACTCAAATGATCTTACTTACCATGTAGATCAGCCCTGATCTTGCATAACCTGCAAATCAAAGATCTTACAATTAGAAGGATTTCTTCCTTACCTTTTCCTTAATTACAATACAAGCCCATAGGTCTATAAATATATCCCATACAAATAGTAATTAGAGGCTCAAACTCAAGACTCGAACTAGTCTTCACATGCAAACACTCGAATCTTCCTAGAATAGCCCGAGTCTAATTCTGGAAACTGCATGCAAACTCACACTTTGCACACACAGGTGACCGACGTCGGTCCCTGTCTGACTGGGGATGACCGACATCAGCTAATCCCTGACTAATGTCGGTTGCCTTGGGTCTACCTCTGACTGATGTCGGTTGCTCTGGGTCTACCTCTTACCGATGTCGGTTGGCCTGACTAATGCCGGTTATTGTAACACTTTAGCAACCTCCATGTTTGCATCCTGGTGAAGCTTTTAGCTCCACAACCTAACATCTTGGATTATTCCATTGTGTATCTTAACTATCTTGGGTCACAAATCTATCAATTCATCATATATCCTAACTATTTTGGATCACAAATACATCAATCCATTATGCATCATAACTATCTTGCATCAGAACTCCACTAATCCATTATGTATCTTAACTATCTTGGGTCACAAATCCAAATTATCTTGGGTCATAAATCCAAACTATCTTAGGTCACAAATCCATCCAAAATATCTTGGATTAATCCATTGTGTATCCTAACTATTGTGGGCCAAACTTTGCATTAATCCATTATGTATCGTAACTATCTTGGGTCAAAAATACATTAATTTATTGTGTCTCCTAATTATTTTGGGTCATAAATCCATTAATCCATTATGAATCTTGACTATCTTGGGACCCAATCCATCAATCCACCTTGAATCCTAACTATCTTGGATCCAAGCCCAATCCCACATCACATACATAGAGTTGCATCATTCTTCCAGTTACCCTACTCCAATAATATTTGAATAATACTCAATATAGGTAATAACATTTTTATAGAGACCCATTTCACTTTGAAAACACATAGGACCATGTGGAATCAATTATGATGATAGCCTTGTTAACTATAGTGAACTTGGTTTTGAGACTAATGATTTGCCTTAAGAGGATCCTGACCAAGTCCAAAGTTACCTCTTAGCATAGAGAGATCAAACCTTGTTACATATTTTAGGGTTAAGTGCTAAACTAACTCAATATTTTAATCTTGAGTACTGTAGACACCGAAATCGTGTCTAACCCTTGGTCATCCTTCCCCCTTGGTCCCCTTGGTCCCTTTTCCACTTCTAACCATGCCTAACCTATGTCTTATTAATTTAAAATAATTATCTTATTTTAAATTAATAATTCTCTCTCTCCCCTTGCCACCTCACCCATGCCACCTCTCCTCTCTTTGGATTCTTTGCCCTTGGATACCTTCATTTATCACCCTATGACCTATTCCAACTTCCCCTCCACTACCCCTTGCCAAGTCTTAAATGATTTAAGACCCCATTTCCCTTATCCCACTCATTTCCCACGCCTTTTAAGCCACCTTCGACCGTTTCTTCCTCCGACCCGCTGACCCGACAGTTGGGAAAATGGACGAAAGGCTATTTTTAGCCTTTTTCCTACCTTCCAGCCACTGATGTCGGTCAACTGTCGACCGACGTCGACAATTTTGTCAGCGTCAGTTTCCTTCATAACTGTGTTCTTGACCCAAATGCAGAACCCATTTTCCAATCTTTGCATCTACTCTTTCAATCCACTCCTTTGACCTTCAATCATCCGCCTTTCAACCTTCAATAATTAGCCAATCTTCCAGTCTTCAATCCATCAGAGCTCTCACTCTATCTCTCTCAGGTACACACAACAAGCTACATCAACAATAGGTACAAGCACGAATAACACTCCTTTTGGCAAGCCATAGGTAAGAATTTTGTCTGTGTTTTCATTATGTTTTCAGTTATTGCTTCCAAGTAATATCACCCCCCAGACTAGACTATCAGCTAGACCAGACTTGACTCCCTCCTGGAAAGGCTAAGAGGCCTTCCCATATCCTTACCACCTCTATCCCCCTTTTCAGAACATACACTCTGTCCATTGTCCCTGCAACTCTACCCAGACCCTTGCACAGACCATTAACAAGGCCCAAACTCCTCCTCAGACCCGTCCACAGGCCAAAAACTCACCTTGACCTCGTCTAAAGACTACTGCCCCGACTGACGCCGGCCACTTCCAAAACTGACGTCGGCAGACTAATCGACGTCGGCGACTGTGACCAGACCGACAACAGCATTCAGGTAAGCATTTGCTTCTATTTCTATTTCAGTCTTTAATCATTTTAGTCTTTTATCATTCTACCTTTTATCAGACATTATTTTTATCAATCAGTGGGTTGACATCCCTCAAGGAAGTCTTTGTACTTCCGGGATCAAGCTTTTGCTTGGCAGCCCACCATCTATCCATCTAACACCTTCTTTGTCTTAGTCTCTTTCTTCTGTAGGTGTCATCCTCCACAACCAAAGAGGAGTACCTTCATCGTCTGGATAACGGTGCGCAAGACTATATCTGGGTACATACAAGCCTTAGACCATTTCTCTTAGTTTCTCATTTCTTTTTTTGAATGTAGAAAGCAAAAATCATATAGAATCATCCTCCTAATGTCCAGACCTTGACCAATAGCTCCCAGGAGCATGACATACACACGGTCAACACTGTCTCACCTCTTGTCCCTAACCAACCTCCTCCAAAAGATGGAGAACTTTCTTCTCCTATTAGTCCTCCATCCACCTCTCTTATACTAGAGGACGCCTTGACCATACCTATACCATTAGCCCCACCTTCGTCCTTCCTCCTACCAATGGAGGACCCTACCTTGCCTACTCCTCAAGCACAAGTAGAAGGCACCATCATCCCTGCCCTCTACCCTCTTGAGGATCCACACTCTCCTATTTCTTCTCCACCAAGAGAAGAACCAGTCTCTTCACCCATTTCGATCGAGGAAGACCCAGTCACGATTTCCTCTTGCCTTTTGCCTGAGATTGCTACATCTCACTCACCTCCATCCACATCTGAACCCAAACTCGTATCTAACCTCACCTTGCACAATGGTGGCCCTCAACCCAAACCAAAGAAGACCACTAAACCACACCAGAGAATTCCTCCCCCACCTTCATCATTACCTTCAATTTTGGGCCCGCATTCGTCCCCTTTAATAGGAGTGCTTCCTATTACCATACTTCACAGAGGCAAGTTGCCTCCATTACTCTCTCAACCCATCAGACATATATCTACTCCAAACCATCGACCAATGACTCTCAAATCAAAGTCATCAACCCCCACTGCAACAAGACACACAGACCCATTAGCAAGTTCTTATGCCTTGCTGTTACGGCAATTGTTGCAGTCCTCTCGCATCAATCTCCTGCCTCTTAAACCATATCAATCTATCAGACTAAAACTGCCCTGGTTCGATGACACTCAAATTTGTGCATATCATCACACGCCTAGGCACGACACTGAGCATTGTTGTGCCCTCAAGGTTGTCATTCGCTAATGCTTGGGGAAAGACACCCTTCTTCTTGACCACATTATCAACAAACCTTCAACACCGCCCCACTCATCAACTCTCAGACCAAGACCATCTTGGTTTGACAACTCTAAATTTTTCCACTATCATCACACTCCGAGACATGACACTGAGCATTGTTGCACTCTTAAAGCCGTCATTCGTCAACACCGAACAAAGGATACCTTTCTCATCAAGGATCCTCTTGACCACCCCTTCGACAAATCATCAACACTGACCCATGCTTCTCAAACCTCATCACCTAAATCGGGATCTCCACTCCAGACTATGGTCCCTTTGCCACCTTTAACCCCCTTATTTGACATCAACACAGTCAATCTGACCACCAAGCCTCAACTGACCTTAACCAATCTGTCAAACATTCTCCCTAGCCGCTGGGGGAATTCAACGTTCATCCAAACCTTGACCAATCATCGACCAGTCTCGACCAATCAACAACCAAATATCAATCAACCAAACCTCGACCAGACATTGACCAGACATCAATAACCAATCATTCAACTGACCATTGACCAAACATCGACCAGACATTGCCCAAGTATCGACCAAACAATCTGACAATATATCAACCAACTTCACATCCAACATCAATCAACACGTGACCAATCTCGAAGAGGCAAATGGGGCAAATTTGCTCCTAATTGACTCAGACCTTATCATAGCGCACAAGCATAGCCTAGGGACTTATCAGAACCTGAGCCCCTTTTGTGCCTTGAATCTGCGACCATTCTACTATTAGTCGAGTACTCGTCCACTTGACGTTTTACTTGAGCTCATCCCTTGAGCAACCCCCTGTCATTGTCATTTCTATTCCTTTCAACCCTATTTCCCAACACTAGTCAACCCTTTTTGTCAAGCATGAATGCTTTGTCCTAATAAAAGGGAATCCTTAAACCTCTAGAGGCTCATCCATGGATAAAAATTTTAGTCAACCAAAAACATGTCAAAAATGGGATACCTATCATATCAAAGGTCATAAAAATCTAAATGTAGACTGCTCCCTCGAAGGACAGCTACATAGTTGATGTATTTACTAGACTACTCCCTTGAAGGACAGCTAGGCCAAAGTCATATCAAAAGCATTTAAAGCAAAATATAGACCACTCCCTTGAAGGATGGCTATGACTAAATCTTGCTACAGACAACACTCATTCTGAAGCTTCCCGCATCGATCAGCTTCACATATATGACCACCAAAGCAAAGCAACATCCCTACGTGGACTTCCCGCATCGATCAGTCCACCCAAAAAAATAAAATAAAAATAAAAAATAAAAATGACTGACAAGTTATAAAGTCATGGACATGCCTATAGTCGTTCTCGGGTCACCTATAAAAGGGGCAAGGTTATTCCTGCCAAAAAGGGTTACCCCATCCTCTCATATCACACAATCCTACTTATCACCCTAACATACTCAAGGGATTTCAAGCTCACTTAACGTCAAGTGATTCAACTACTTCTCTAACATCAACCAATGGTCAACGATGTAATGCATGAATGGGGCTCTTGGTTCTAACAACCCCTATCTATGCCATCCTTCTGGTCCTTGCCAATGAAAGGGCAATTTGCCTTTCACTTTTCCTTTACATTTTGGTCACATCCAACCAAATCATTTTCCAACCAAACCAAACCAACCCAACATTTTCAGACCAACAACATGACATCATGACATTACACATCATCATAGTCCATTTCACCTAGTTTCTATGGAAACCAATACACATGGAAACTATCGACTAGACACAATTTATGTTAAGCATAAACCATTACTTGCTGAAGCATAAATAGACCTCAATTCATTTTTATCATACATCCATCACGAATATGGAAAATTTTTAGGGATGAAAGACCCCTCAACCAATGTTACAGAATACACCATCACACAATATGGAAAAAACTGTAACATCATCTTATCCTCATCATTTCAACACATGACCAAACCAATCATCGACCAACTTGTCAACCAGTCTGAACTACATTGGTCTGAGGCCCTAAGACTGGGGCTATGTAGGCAGCACTCAGTTGACACGACGTCTTCTAGAGTTAGCTCGACCACCCTCATTTGTTCGTCTCCCTGATGGACAAACCCTATCCTCCTTCTGACCATGATCTTGACCTCGACCAGACCAATCCATAACTTCAACCCTTTTCCTCCCTTTTGGGAGAACTACATTGGCCTGAGGCCCTTCACACCGGGGTTATGTAGGTAGCACTCAATCTTTTGAGGTTAGCTTGGCCACATTCCTTCGTCTATCCATCCACCTCGACCCATGAACATAGATATCATGACTATCTCCTCCGACCACTTCCAAGACAAACGTTGCCTTGGTTTTTTTTGCATGTATGCTACCTCACGAATGGTTAGCCAAATTGTTCGCAACCCATATTTCGACCCTCACAAGTATAGGATCACAAGCCGGTTGATCCCCACTACTTGTGACATTTTTGTGTTTCCAGGAGCACTTCCTGAGCCTGAGATCCCTGGAACACGATGACCATTGGAGCTACAGCCTAGATTGAATAACCTGACCAGCTATGACCAAATGCTGGGGCCCAGTTATTTCAATTTTGACACTCCTTGACCCTTGACCTGCGACAATTTGACCTGACCATCCCGTGAAGTGGTATACATGCAATCACGACTATTACAGCGTTCACCCTCACCATTTTCATCCCCTCTCTTTCAAATTGGCATCCAATTTTAGGTTCCCTTCCCTCAACTCCCGCTTTGAGGGGGAATACCTGATCCCACATCTGGTGCAATCAACCTCCTATTTTTGTCTTGCAGTTCACTTGAATAACCAACAGGACAAAATCAACCTTATCCCATACCTGGGGCAATCAACTCTTATTTTTGTCTTGCAATTCATCTAGAATAACTAACAAGACAAAAAAGGGCAAATGTAGACACCGAAATCGTGTCTAACCCTTGGTCATCCTTCCCCCTTGGTCCCCTTGGTCCCTTTTCCACTTCTAACCATGCCTAACCTATGTCTTATTAATTTAAAATAATTATCTTATTTTAAATTAATAATTCTCTCTCTCCCCTTGCCACCTCACCCATGCCACCTCTCTTCTCTTTGGATTCTTTGCCCTTAAATACCTTCATTTATCACCCTATGACCTATTCCAACTTCCCCTCCACTACCCCTTGCCAAGTCTTAAATGATTTAAGACCCCATTTCCATTATCCCACTCATTTCCCATGCCTTTTAAGCCAACTTCGACCGTTTCTTCCTTGGACCCGCTGACTCGACAGTTGGGAAAATGGATGAAAGGCTATTTTTAACCTTTTTCCTGCCTTCTAGTCGTCGACGTCAGTCAACTGTCGACCGACGTCGGTGATTTTATAGGTGTCAGTTTCCTTCATAATTGCGTTCTTGACCCGAATGCAGAACCCATTTTCCAATCTTTGCATCTGCTCTTTCAATCTGCTCCTTCGACCTTCAATCATCCGCCTTTCAACCTTCAAAAATTAGCCAATCTTCCAGTCTTCAATCCATCAGACCTCTCACTCTATCTCTCTCAGGTACACACAAAAAGCTACATCAACAACAGGTACAAGTACCAATAGCACTCCTTCAGCAAGCCACAGGTAAGAATTTTGTCTGTGTTTTCATTATGTTTTCAGTTATTGCTTCCAAGTAATATCACCCCCCAGACTAGACTATCAGCTAGACCAGACTTGACTCCCTCTTGGAAAGGCTAAGAGGCCTTCCCATATCCTTACCACCTCTATCCCCCTTTTCAAAACATACACTCTGTCCATTGTCCATGCAACTCTACCCAGACCCTTGCACAGACCATTAACAAGGCCCAAACTCCTCAGACCCGTCCACAGACCAAAAACTTGCCCTGACCTCATCCAAAGACTACTGCCCCAACCGACGTTGGCCACTTCCAAAACTGACGTCAGCAGACTAACCGACATCGACAGACTTTGACAACCGACGTCGGCAGACTAATCGATGTTGGCGACTGTGACCAGGCCGACATCAACATTCAGGTAAGCATTTTCTTCTATTTTTGTTTCAGTCTTTAATCATTTCAGTCTTTTATCATTCTGCCTTTTATCAGACATTATTTTTATCAATCAGTGGGTTGGCATCCCTCAAGGAAGTCTTTGTACTTCTGGGATCAAGCTTTTGCTTGGCAGCCCACCATCTATCCATCTAACGCCTTCTTTGTCTTAGTCTCTTTCTTCTGCAGGTGTCATCCTACACAACCAAAGAGGAGTACCTTCATCATCTAGATAACGGTGCACAAGACTATATCTGGGTATATACAAGCCTTAGACCATTTCTCTTAGTTTCTCATTTATTCTTTTGAATGTAGAAAGTGAAAATCGTATAGAAACAAGTACTTGCATCACGTTATAAGAAAGAGGGATAAAACCCCTCAAGATCAACTATTACATTCTTAGTTAAGGGCAAGATAATCCTAAAATCCTCTCATGAAAATCAAAACAATATTTCATACATTCATGATGATAAAGGGAAGGTATTTATAGATAATAAAACTGAACAAAAATAACCTTTTAATATATCTAAACATTTCCAATAATTGAACCAACAAATAGCTGATCTTCAATTTAAGATTAATCCTTCAAATACCAAAGTCAAGAAAACTAGTCCAAATCAATCAAATAATCAAAGTCAACCCACATCCTCACCTCTCAAGAATAAATTACTTGTCCAAGAGTGGCAAAACATGAATGACCAAATTCAAAGATTTCAATATAGAAGTTTATCCTCAAGTTAAAAAATTAATTTTGAGAAATTGTACCCATATCCTTTTGACATAAACATGATGAAAGTACATTTTATTTCTCATTTCAAACCTCAAAATTTTGATAAATACAAAGGAAAAGGTGACCCTAGAGTTCATATAAAATATTTATACATGACTTGATAAGAGGTTGCCTATAGTGACAACTATTCACTTTGGATATTCCCATGCAATCTAAGTGGCGAAGCTCTAGAATGGTTTTTACATTTACCCAAGGGTTCAATCACTACCTTTGTATATCTCTCTAATACATTTGTTAAACATTTATTATATAACTTATAACTTTAATTGATCGTGTTATACCTATACAATGCCAAAAAATGAAATGGAGAAATTTTTTCCTCTTTCTTACAAAGATGGCATATTTTAGCCAATTTTTTTCCTTGGTCTGTACCTTAAAAACAACTCATTACTATTTTCATGAACAATGTTAACTTTGAGATGTCTTATCACCTAAAAATTATTTGTGTCAAATCCTTTATTGAATTCATTGAAAAATTCATTCAAATAGAAAAGGCATTTATCATCAAGGCTATTGTCAAAATATTTAATAAGGAAAATCAAACTAACAAACCCAAGTTTTCTAATAAGAATAAAAATGTGGTAGGTGATGGAATAACATTAACATATATTAAGTGTGATCAAAACATTCAACCTACATCCAACCTCACTATACCAAGTGGTCAAACTAGACAAGGAGTAAGATAAAAATATATATACTTATTTGAATAAAGCCCTTAATGTGAGTTTCCACAAGTTAGTAGCGAATAGTATGATGGTATTTCCAAACACAAAATTCTTTGATGAAAATGGTCCTAAACCTACTTGGTATAAATAATATCAATATTTTAAGTACTATATAGTGAAGACTCATGCCACCAATATATGTCTAAAACTCAAAAATCATATCCAAGATATTATGGATCATAGTAATATTTAAATAGAGAATTGTGCATATACATCCAATAATCAAATTCTAATGATATACTAAGATCCCTTTCAGAAACATGACCAAGTTCATTACAAAACAATCTTAAGGTCAAAAAAATAATGTCAACTCTACATAACATACCTCTCCATTTGATTCCATTGTCATCCATGTCCAAGATATGGATAACCATGTTTTTATGACCAAAATTAAATCCCATGATTGCACAGTCACTAAAAGGTGCACAAAAAACACTCTCACTAGTTTTATTTTGTCTAATTTTGAGGGAAAATATAATATCATTGAGCAACTTGAGAAGACACCAGCCAAAATATCTATGTTAGACCTTATCAGAACATCCATTGCTTATAAATATGTTTTATATAAACCATTATAGGAGTCAAGAGTTCCCAAGGATATCAACACATCTAATTTACAAGATCTTGTAGGACATTTAATCTCCAATAATCAGGTCACTTTTAATCACACTAATATATCCCCTGTTGGTTCATATCATAATTTATCCTTGTATATTAAGGTCATAATATCAAAGCCCAATGTAAGTGTATTTATATACAATGGGCCAAGTTTTATTTTGGTTATGAGATAGTAGCACTAGAACCCAATACCATAACTATACATCTTTCTTATGGTGGGGCTTGTCATAAAACAAACCTTAACACAGGTTTTAGATATTTAACTTACATATAACCTCCTCTTTGGTAAACCATGGATCTATATCATGAACTTTGTTCTCTCCACACTCCATCAATGTATAAAATTTTCTCATTCCTGAAATGGAAGTTACTATTCCTGGTGATCCTTAAACCTTTCAATATTGTAAATTTTTGTAATAAAGATATCATAAAACCAATTATTTACCCATTAAAAATAATACCTATGAAAAAAATAAGGAATCACCAAATATCAAAAAAAATGTCCATCTAAATGAGCTACCATCTATTTCTACAAGCCAACTATCTACATTTGAAAGCCCATCTGTAGACACCATTATCGTGTCAACCCCCCTTGGTCCCCTTATAAATGTTAACACTCCTAACCCACACTTGCACACCTTATTAGTTTAAAAACTAATTTTTTAAAATTAATTACCTCACCTTGGACACCTCACCTAGACACCTCACCCTAAGACCGTTTCTTAGCCTATGAGTCAGCCTGAGACTAGGTCCTCCAAATCCTAACTACCCATGACCTATTCTCACTCCATCTTAACTCCCTAACCAACTACCATGCCTCATAAGCCTTTGTTTTGACCGTTTTCCAATGAAAAAGGCCCTTGGTGGGTGGAGAAATGGGCAAAGAGCTAAAAATAGCCCTTTTACCTATTCTCTCTCTACTGACATCGGTCAACCCACGGCTAACATCGGCAGTTCTACACTGACGTCAGTGGGATTGCTAACGTCGGTTACATAATCCAAGCTCTAACATTGAGCTACACCCACCTTTTCACACATTCGCATGCACACTCTAAGATTTCAAACATCAAAACTCGACTATCATTCTCCTAGCTATCGAAACTCTGCACAAATCATTCTAGAGACTAGATTGAAAGATTGTACGAGGACCTCGAGCTATTTAATTGAAGCAATCTATGTTCACTTCATTGGCTCACAACACCGGTCACATCAGCCACAACAGGAATCACTATTCTGACACCTCTGTGTCTTCACCTTATAAAGCTAAGTACTCTGGTTTTCATTTCAGTGTTTTAGAATACATTGTCAATTAGTTTTCATTGATATTTCTAAATACTGTTGAGAGGCCTGACTTCTTCTGTGGAGGGGTTGAAAGGCATTCCCCTTGTTCTCACCCCCTTTGCACACCAACTCTCCACCTATACCCTTCCTCAGACCTCATTCACCTTCTTGCAACCCTACACCAACCTCTAAACTTCTAGAAAACCCCTCTGTCTATCCTAGAAATACTCTAAAAGTCATCCAAGGCCAACAACCCCTACCGACATCGGCAACCCAACTGATGTCGACACCATTTACCTCACCGACCTCGACAGACCAACCAATGTTAGTGACCAGAAAGCTATCCAAACAACCCATCTAGACCAGACATAACCTTTAGCTATCCTTCTGTAGAATTTTGAGACACACAGACTGCAGCGAACAGGTACACACCATCTACTTTTTATATTTCTTTAGTCATTTATCATTTCTTCCTTTACAATACTTTTTACTTTAAATAGTGGACTGTCATCCCTTAAGGAGCTTCACGCCTCTGGGACTGAGCGCGTAGCTTGGCAGTCCACCATATCCTCTTCTAACATTTTTCTTGTTTAAGTTTCTTTCTTACTGTAGGTGTTTCCTCCACAGCCAAAGAGGAGCTCCCACAAGGCTTGGATACGGTGCGCACTAAATTCAAGTAACATCAAACCCACAACCTCTTATCCTTAGTTTCTTCCTCATTTGAATGAATTAGTGAAAATTTAGAGAAACATTCTGGCATGCTCGGTGGGACCCTTGGAGTTTTCCTTGGGTTCATTCTTCTTCTTTTAAAAAATCAAATTTTCATATAGATGCATTAGAATAATATTCACTTCTTGCATCCCCTCTTCTTTGCCTTTATTTCTTGAGAAATAAAAAACTTAGCTTCTCTTCTTTGCCTTTATTTTAAAAGGAAATCATGAGCAAAAGTTAAAAAGAGCATATCTTTTTCTTCTTGTTACTTCTTGCATGCATCATAGAGTAGTGAAAAAACTCATACTCTTTACCTCTTCTCCATTTGTTTGCATTTTAATAACATATTTTGATTTGGGTTAAAAACTACTGAATTTCATTCTTGCTTGGATGCACACTTAGCCCAATTAGTAATTAAAGCATTATGAATGAATCGTAGTGCACAAATGTGACACAACCAAACCACAATCACTTCAAATCAAACACATAAACTTACTTGAGACAAGGCCCATCTAGGATTTCATCACCTAGCGGATACCTTACCCCACCCGGTGATCCTACTTGGATTTCACCACCAAGAAGAGGACCCACTATATTCTCTGGTAGAGTATAAACTATAGGGAAGGTATATTCTAGCTAAGTGGCCCAACTCGGCTCTGGGTTCATGAAGTGAAGGGAGCAAGCCCCAGCACCAGGCCACGTACTGACCCTAACACAAATATATTTGAACACCATAACACAACCTAAAACCAGCCATAGACTTCCTCTCTAGGACTTGTTCTACAAGCCCAACTCCCAACACATTCTCTTAAGGCATAAGCCACCATGACTTTAAAACTCATTCCTAGGAATCTAACATTTTAGAGGTTGCTTGCCTAATCATCTATTCTGCTAGTTTTATCTGAGTGTTTGAGATGGTAAGGTCATACCATTCTGAAGTCCAAAACAACTCAAAATATCTTCTTCTTCCAAAAACTATCAATCTTTTGTGTTTTTGGAATTACACAGAAACTGATATCAATTTTTCCACTGACGTCAGCAACTAAACCTTCACCAACATCGATTAACTGACTGATGTCAGCAATATTTTCTTATCGATATCAGTTAAACAACTGACATCAATCACTGTCAATAAATAAATAAATAATTTTTTTTTCTAAATAGGAAGCTTAAAACCAAAATTTCTCATTGTTTAACATAACTTCTAGTTTTTTAAAACTAAAACACATAGTTTTTGGAACCTGAACCCCTTTCACCTTGGATGGTCCTGACACGCAATCAAGCCAAATTCCTTGTTGACCATGTGAGTCAATAGCCACTCCCACCTTTGCCCTTCGTGCCAAGTCATCTAATGGAGTATACTTCAGACACCAAGCATACTCCTATCCAACCTACCCTCGATCAACCTCCTATTGTTCTCGAAGGGGATCAAGATTTTGAGAGATTCCTTGACCACAACGTCAAGACTCTCTAACATTATCTCGCTAGAATCCAAACACGAGATCCTTCAGGTAACCCTATTTATGGGATGCTAAATTCTTTGGTTAAAGTGGTAATGATATCAACAGCATCCATTAGTCAACCTATGGTCACTCAGGCCACTGCCTCGACTAATAACCCAACCATGGCCAATGTTCAAGATTTGGCCTCCCCTTCTATCCTTTCTTGCCCTACCTCTATCAGGGTTTCCATACCCTCTCAATCGCAAACAATTCAACCAAGTTTGACACCTTTCAAAAACATAATTGTCTCTAGCCCATCCACTCTTGTGCCTATAAACACGAGAGTGACCACTTATCCTTTAACTAGTGTCACTAGCATTCAATCACCTTGGCGACATCTAGTCAAGTTGTGCCCTCCAACTTCACGGCACAAGCTCCCATGGCCTCGACATCAACCCGTATGATGAACTATTAGTGTGTTGCACCTACACAAATGTAGCCAAGTATGTCATACGCCCCTTCCAATGCCTTCTAGGTACCCTATAATTTAAGGGGTGCCCCTCATGCCAATCCATCTACCGATATAATTAAGATGCTAATGGATAAGATGTCCAACCTTGAGACATCTATCTCAGGTTTGAGGAGTGTTCTTTCATAAGAAAAAATATATAATGAACCTATCCACCCTTCAGTTCCTATTCGACCATACCCTAGCCAGTGGGAAATCCCAAAATTTACTCACTTTCAGAGTAAAGAGGACCCACAACAACATCTGTGAGTGTTTAGACACGCTTGTTACCTCATAGCGCACGATGATGCATTATTACTTCGCACATTCCCTGTCACTTTTTGGTGCCACCCTTGACTGGTATAGCTCCATTACCAGTCATTCTCTCTTCACCTTCATTCAACTCGCTCAGCTATTCCTTGATCATTTCTCAATCAATATTACCAAAAAGGTCTCCATCACAGACCTTTATTTCATTAGACAGTTTGAGGATGAGTCAATAGCAGACTTCATTGCCCATTGGAGAGGTTTGATCAACCAACTCTCCTTCTCACTACCTCAACCTAAGCTCATTGAGCTCTTTTTAAGATCATGTGCCAAGCACATCTCGTCTACTCTACGGGTTTAAACTTTTCACACATTCGATGAAGCTTTCACTATGGCTTGAAAGCTTGAACTTTATGCAATCGAAGAAGACAGGGTCAAATTGCGTAACAAAAATACCAATGCAAACCCCAATGACCCTTCTTCTTCTAAACCTTCTTCTCACCCCAAGTCCAGGGGATCGACAAATGTTGTGGTCCTTAGGTCACCATCTTCTACCACAACCAACCAATCTGAGCCCTCCACTTCGCAAAACATCACTAGACAATTCCAACAACGGTATGAACAGTGATGATACACTCCAATAAGAGAATCATATGCTTCCGTATTGGATAAATTAGTGAAGTAGGGAGTCCTCAACCTCCCTCAAATCTAACCACCTATCCAATTTGACCCCTCATGAGCCATCCCTGCATGGTATAGGGAAAATGACTTTTGTAACTATCATCGTGTCAAGGGTCATGACACAGATAATTGTAAAACCCTAAAAAACATTGTTCAAGACATGTTAGACAAAGGGAACCTTGTTTTGGATAACCCTAATGCACCAGCCAACCAAAACATAGATGTCTTTAGGCAACCAATTCCTAACCATCCCCCAAGTCAGAACAATGTTCAGACCATGGTCGATGACCCTAAAGAACGCAACATACGCACGATCGACATGGTCTTTCCTTTCATTCCTATCTAACCTCTCCCATAATTTGAAGAGGTTAGTCAACCTATTTCTCCACCATAGGTAGAGGAGCCTATTTTACCCATACCACCCCCATGCAATGAAGAACTCCCTTTGTCTCTCCCTCTTCCTCATGTGGATGAACCCATTTCACCTGTATCACCCCCACGACATCAATCACCTCCACTACCCATTCTTCTACCTTGTTCGGATCCTATATCACCTGTTCCTCTTGCCCCCACCTTCCCTCTTCTTCTACCATTGGAAGAATTTACCACTCATACCCCATGCCCTAATGTAGAAGGGGCCATCATCCCTCTACTTTGCCCTTTAGAGGAGCCTTCCTCTCCTATTTTTCCTCCACCGATGGAGGATAGTCCTCCATCCACCCCCCTTTCACACATAAGAGAGTCTGCTTTGATCTCTCCCATATTAGAGGATGCTTTGATGGTACCAACACCGGTGGCCCCACCTTTATCTTTCTTATTACCAATGGAGGATCATACTTTCCACACTCTTAGACCACACGTGGAAGGCATGATCATCCCTACGCTCTATCTGCTTGAAGAGCCAAATTCTCCAATCCCTTCTCCACTGAGAGAAGAACTCATCACCTCACCCACTTCAGTTGAGGAAGATCCGGTGATGGTTCTCTCTCACCTTTGGCCCGTGATAACTGCATCCAACACGTTTGCACTCTCATAATCACCCAAATCCTCCAAAGGACTGACTGTAAGGCCTTGCACAATGTCATCTAAACCCTTCTCTTGATTGGAAAAAAACTTAAGATTCCTCCATCCTACGAACCTAGAGTATGAGGTGTTATGGGAGCGACTTAAGGCTCCTTATCCTACACATCCAGCTTCACCTTATACTACCAACCCTTCTGTGATGATTTACCCCAAAGTCTCTGACGAGGATTAGGTTTCCACTTCTAAATCATCAGAAGCTTAGCCTTCCACATCTAAATCCAAACCCTTGTAGACGTCTACCATGCTGAAATAAATTAGATCTCTCAGTGTTTGCCCTATATCAAACTTGAGTCACCCACAAGTGAAGTTAGATTTAAACCTCACCCCACACAATACTGGTCTTCACACCAAACTAAAGGAGAATGATAAACCATGTCAGTCTACTCCCCCACCTTCACCATTACCCTCTATCTTGGGTCCACATCCTTCCACTTTAACAGGAGTGCTCCCTATTCCAACACCTCACAAAGACAAACTGCCTCCATTACTCCCTCTACCCATCAAAAACATATTTCCTCTAAGAAATTTGACACCTCTTATCAAGAAGTGCCATCTATGTGTGTGGCCACACCACCAACCAAAAAGGTGGTACAAAAAACTCCCCCTACAACTCTTAAACAAAAGTTATCAACCCCTACTACAACAACGAGTGCAAAGCCATTAGTGGGTTCCTATGTTTTCCTGTTATGCTGATTGTTGCAATCTTATAGCATCATTTTCCCACCCATTAAGCCATACCAACCTCTCGGATCAAAACCATCTTAGTTTGATGACACTCAAATCTATTTATATCATCACACACCTGGGCATGATACTGAGAGTTACTACACTCTTAAGGTTGTCATTCGCCAACACCTAGAAAAAGATACCCTTCTCATTGAGGATTATCTTAACCACCTTTTTGACAAACTACTGACACCATCCCATGGCTCCCAAACCTCCTCACTTGATTCGGGATCCCAATGCAAGAGTATGGTCCCTCTACCACATTCTCCCCCTTTATTCAAAATCAACACTATTAATGTGGCCACCAGGTCCCAAACCCTAAAGGATAAAGGAAAATAGCAAGTTTCTACCCCTTAGACATATCCATTCACCAAGCCCTCTCCACCACCAAAGCCCAAGATTTCTATCTTGGGCACATCTCAACCAACATCTTTGGGGGCAATTCGTGACTCCATGGTGAAACAACTTTACCAAACCCTTATTGGCAATATTGACTCTAGTCCACATGATGTTTGGTATAAACAATTTGTTGACTACTTGACTTATTCTATCATTTCTCCTAACCTCTCTAGCAATGGACGATAGGCTTTTATCAAGAGTACTGCTTGATACACCATGTTAGGGGGTCTTCTCTACAAACGAAGTTTCAACAGCCTCCTTCTCCAATGCTTAACCACCACTGAGACATCTCATGCCATGAAATAAGTCCATGATGGGATTTGTGGAGGACATTTCAGTGGTAACTCAGTTGTAAAGCGCATCCTCTGCCTGGGCTATTATTGGCCCACTCTTAACCAAGACTATAGTGACTATGTTCAGCATTATATCAAATGCCAGCAACATGCTAACCTACTTCACATCCCTAATGGCATGCTCTCTAATGATGAATTTCATCAAGATTGATTAACACAACTCGAGTTACTCAATGAATGTCATCTTGCCGCTCTTAATCATCTTCATATCTACCAAGATCGCATCAAGCGTGCCTACAACAAAAATTTGAAAGAGCGAGATTTCAAAATTGGATATCTCATCCTTAAATAAAACCAACACTTGACCAATATGGAAAGAATCAAATGAGGCAAGTTTGCTCTTAATTGGCTCGGACCTGATATAATAACACACAAATATGGATCAGGCACTTATCATATGTCTTCTCTTGAAGGTCATCCAGAACTTGAGCCCCTTAATGCCTTGCATCTGCGACCATTCTACTGTTAACCAAGTAATCATTCACTTGATGTTTAACTTGAGCACGTCCCTTAAGCAACCCCCATCATCCTCATTCCTATTCCTTTCAACCCTTTTTCCTACAAAAATTAGTTAACCCTTTTCTAAGCATTAATGCTTTGTCCTAATAAAATGGAAACCCCTAAACCTCTATAGTCTAGTCCATGACTAAAAGTTCAATTAACAAAACAAAACATAAAATTGGGATGCCTAACAAAATATTAAAAGGTCATAAACTATAAATGTAGATTGTTTCCTTGAAGGACAGCTACATTATTACTATAATTAATAGACTACTCCCTTAAAGGACAACTATTCAAAGAAATTAAAACATACAAAGCAAAATATAGACCACTCCCTCAAAGGATGGCTATGCCCAAATTTTGATACAAAAACAACACCCTCTCAGAAGCTTCCCACGTCGATCAGCTTCACATGACCACAAAACAAAACAACATCCCCAAGTAGACTTCCCGCATTGATTAGTCTACCAAAAAAAATAACTGACAAACTATTAAGTCATGGACTTGCCTATAGTTGTTCTCAGGGTCACCTATAAAAGGGGCAAAGTTATCCCTACTAAAAAGGGTTACGCTATCCTCACATATCACATAATCACACCTATTACCCCAAAATACCAAGGGATTTTGAGCTCACTTAGCATCAAGTGATTAGGGTACTTCTCTAACAAAAACCAATGGTCAAAGATGTAATGCATGAATGGGGATTTTATTTGCAAAAACCCTATCTATGTTATCATTATGGTCCTTGTCAATGAAAGAGCAATGAACCTTTCACTTCTTATACACCTTCGTCACATGCCAGTTTATCTTTTAAGATGTAGTGTCTTAAAATTATCTGCTCGCATATTGTCATCTCATAATTTTCACTATAAAGTTATGAACGTAACATTCAACTCAATTTTATCATAAATAACATCACATGTTTCTGATAAAATACAACCAAAACATAATATAACCAAAACATTTTCTAACCACTAGCATAACATCATGATTTATTTAATGCAAATACCAATTTGTGTTATATAAATTATCATAGCCCATTCACTTTAGTTTCTATGGAAAACAATATACATGGAAACTATCAACCAAACACAATTTATGTCAAGCATATACCATCACCAATATGGAAACCTGTTGAATCATAAATAAACTCATTTCATTTTTAGCATACACCATCACCAATATGGAAAATTGCTAAGGATGAAAAACCACATAACCTATGTTACAGCATACATCATCACACAATATGGAAAAGGCTATAACATCATCATACACTCATCATTTCAAGCATGTACCATTAAACATATGGGAAATTCTAAAAACATTAACATAACCAAAATAACTATCAACCTCTTTGACTCTTCTTCCCTTTTGGGAGAACTACATTGGCTTGAGGCCCTTAAAATATGGGCTATGTAGGCAGCACTCAATTGACATGGGGTCTTCTGAGGTTAGCTCAACCATTCGTTCATTCATCTACCTAATGGACCAATTATCTAAACTCTATACTCATTGCCTATCCTTAACTACCTCATTTTTTAGTTTTTCCAGCCCTGACACTGTAGAAGTTACCTTAGACTTCTCATGGGGTGACTAATTCGGCCCTAGGGCCGAATGAGGTGAGCCCTAAAATTTAGGGCTTTCACATTTCACCCCTCAAACTCCCCAAAAACATTCTTGAAACTACCTAAAATACCCTACCTAACCTACCAACCCTTTTAATACCCCTCCCCCCAATCTATTAGTCACAACTCAAAAAATTACAAAAATACAATCAAATTCAAAACCAATCACAAATTCAAACAACACACCCTACCTCGTCTCGTCGTCGCCATCGAGGTGGTATAATGGGTGCTAGTGGTGGTGGTCCTCCTATACGGCCTCCTCCAATGTTTGCCATCTCTGTTTACCTTGTCTCCTCAATCCAATCACCAGTGGCCCACAATGCTCCCAAAAACTCACAAACACTCCAACACTCACCCACACTCCTCACCACTCCCAACCTAACACCTAGCACTGCTGACACAGACAAATCAGAGGTCTCTATCACTCAAAAACTCAGAGCTCTCTTTTTCAACACTTCAAAAGTCACAAATGACTTTTGGTGGGCCACTAATCCACTTTTTTTGGGTCTATTAGGCCACCGACGTCAACAAATTTGTGCCCTAGGCCACTGGCATCATCCAATTATACCGATGTTAGCAGAATAATGCCTTTTTACTTACTGACATTGATGGCCTAACTGACGTTGGTGCCCAAAATCATGACAAAACAACTAGTGCTGACACTGTAGAAGTCACCTTAGACTTCTCATGGGACACATTGGAGATCATATACATCTCCCTAACCAAAAGAAACAACACTTGAGATCACTTATATCTTAGCCTGACCCAACAAATGACCTTAGAGATTACGACTATCTCCTCAGACCACGACCACTTTTGAGACAACTTTGCCTTGGTTATTTTGATTGCATATGCTACCTCACAAATAGTTAGCAAATTGAATGCACCCCTCACACCTATTGATGGATCGTGACCAAGTTGATCCCTAATATTTGTGACATTTTCATGTTTTCTAAGAGCACTTCTTAGCCTAAATACTTGGAACACGATGCCTATTGGAGCTATAGCTTTGATCGTTTTAACCCAATTAGCTATCATTAATAAGTTGGGGACTGGTTACTTTGATTATAGTCCTCCTCGACCATTAGAGCTATAACTTTGATCATTTTAACCCAATCAGCTACCACTAATAAGCTGGGGACCAGTTACTTATATTTTAGTCCTCCTTGACCTTGCCTATGACAATTTGACCTGCCTATCAAGTGAAGTGGTATACGCACAATCTCAACTATTATAGCTTTCACACTCCAACCCCATCCTTCCCATCCACTGCCTATCAAATCGACACCCAATTTCAGATTACCTTCTCTCAATTCCCGCTTTGAGGGGGAATACCTCATCCCATACTTGGGGCAACCTACATCTATTTTTGTCTTGCAGTTCGTCAGAATAAACCACAAGACAAAGAGGGGCAAATGTAGACACCAATATCGTGTCAACCCCCCTTGGTCCCCTTCTAAAGGTTAACACTCCTTACCCACACTTGCACACCTTATTAATTTAAAAACTACTTATTTTAAATTAATTACCTCACCTTGGACACCTCATCTAGACACCTCACCCTAAGACCATTTCTTAGCCTATGAGTCAGCCTGAGACTAGGTCCTCCAAATCCTAACTACCCATGACCTATTCTCACTCCATATTAACTCCCTAACTAACTCTCATGCCTCATAAGCCCTTGTTTTGACTGTTCTCCAATGGAAAAGGCACTTGGCAGGTGGAGAAATAGGCAAAGAGCTAAAAATAGCCCTTTTACCTATTCTCTCTCCATCAACATCGATCAACCCACGGCCGACATCGATAGTTCTATGCCGACACCAGTGGGATCACTGATGTCGATTACATAAGCCAAGCTCTAACATTGAGCTACACTCACCTTTTCTCACATTCGCATGCACACTCTAAGATTTTAAGCATCATAACTTGACTATCATTCTCTTAGCTACCGAAACTCTACACAAATCATTCCAGAGACTAGATTGAAAGATTGTACGAGGACCTCAAGATATTGAATTGAAGTAATCTGTGTTCACTTCATTGGATCACAACACCGATCACATCAGCCATAACGAGAATCACTATTCTGGCACCTCTGGGTCTTCACCCTATAAAGCTAAGTACTCTAGTTTTCATTCCAGTGTTTTAGAATACATTGTCAATTAGTTTTCATTGATATTTCTAAATACTATCGAGAGGCCCAACTTCTTTCATGGAGGAGCTGAAAGGCCTTCCCCTTGTTCTCACCCCATTTGCACACCAACTCTCCACCTATACCCTTCCTCAGACCTCATTCACCTTTCCGCAACCCTGCACCAACCGCTAAACTTCTAGAAAACCCCTATGTCTATCCCAAAAATACTCTAAAAGCCATCCAAGGCCAACAACCCCTACTGACATCAACAACCCAACCGATGTCGGCACCATTTACCTCACTGACCTCGGTAGACCAATCGACGTTGATGACCAACAAGCTATCCAAATAGCCCATCTAGACCAAACAAAACCTTTAGCCAGCCTTCTGTAACATTCTGAGACACACAGACTGTAGCAAACAGGTACACACCATCTAATTTTTCTATTTCTTTAGTCATTTATCATTTATTCCTTTACAATACTTTGTCCTTTAAATAGTGGACTATCATCCCTTAAGGAGCTTCACGGCTCTGGGATCGTGCGCATAGCTTGGCATTCCACCATATCCTCTTCTAACATTTTTCTTGTTTAAATTTCTTTCTTATTGTAGGTGTTTCCTCCACAGCCAAAGAGGAGCTCCCACAAGGCTTGGATACGGTGCACACTAAATCTGGGTAACATCAAACCCATAACCTCTTAACCTTAGTTTCTTCCTCATTTGAATGAATTAGTGAAAATTTAGAGAAACACCATCACCTACATCCAAATCCAAATCTCCATCAACCAAATCCAAGTTTAAAATTATTGACAAAGGCATGGGACAATATTAAATATAATGTGCCTTATACATATTTAAAATCCATGTCTCCTAACAACCAGGGTAGGCCCCACTATAAGAAAGAAACACCAATTGCCCATCAATTTGGTAAAAGATCTTTTGTTAATAGAAGTTTCATTTTAGATAAATGGATTAAAGATTACAATCCTTATTGAATTTATAATGATAATATATCAATATTATTTCAAATTAATACATATCCTATACCCTAAGCCATCATGTGTAATATTATGATTTATAAAGGCAAAGGTCTTGGTCTCCACAAACAAGGCCTTGTAGAACCAATATTTATCAAAGTATATGAAGTATTCAATGCATTATATATAAATTGATTAGTGTGGATCAAAATAACTACATTAGTGATTCTTAAAAAATGTTTGTAGAGTCCTCTTATGACATCAAAATGAGTTATATACATATCCTCTATGAGTACCTTTCATCCACAAACCTTTTTCATGATATAGTTGTTTTAACCCTTGTTGGTGAATTTATTTGCTTTATTGCATTTACTTGTATTTATTATTTAGATTGGTGCACTAATTAATTATTGTAATTAGATTATTATGTTGATTAATAATTTTCACCAGATAGGATAAGCTTGTTTAGCTAGTAGTCAACTTAAACACTTATCTTGTTATAGTGGAGTTCCACTCCACTATTTAGGGTAAGATAAGATAAGATTGCTTAACTATTAGTCAACTTGTGTTGATCATTTACACAAGTTAGACACCTATCTTGTTAGTGTGGAGTTGCACTCCATTATTCTTGTAGTCAGATATCAATTGAACTACACATGTTATGTGAGTTCCCTAATCCTTATCTTGCATAACTTGCTCTATATAAGTAATGGATATTTGTGTATTCTTCATCAGATCAATATTGAATTATCAAAGTAATTCATCATATTTGAGTTATTTATTCATTTCAGTTATTATCTTGAATATATAGTTATTATTTATTACTATTACCATTTTATCTCTTGTTCATGCTTTCTATTAGATTCATTAGATCCTGTAGTTAATTATAACATGGTACCAGAGCTATCTTGAATTTGTAGATTGCTCAATATTCAAGAGAAAAATATCTAGATATAGGATAAATTTTTTAATTTTGTATACAAGAAAAGATTAGAGATTTATGAATAATTTTGAGCTTAGCACTGAGTTTAGAGTGCCCAATATAGTCAAAATTGTCTACAATTTTGTCCAAATTAGGCATAGGAGGTGAAATTGGCAAGGTTTGATCCAAAAGCACCACACCCAAATCTAGTGGGTACCTAAAAATTGAAGCATTTATGACAAAAAATGGACCTCACAATTGTGTTTGTAAGGCATCAAAACCTACAAATCTATATGAAATTTGTCTAATTTGGACACAATCACCTAGAAGTCAATTTTTGTTTACTCCCAGGTATGGCCATATAGATCGTACGGACTATGTAGGGAATTTTTTTTTGAGCAAGCCTCACGGATCAACAAGCATAATTGATAGGGAAACTTTGGAGCCCACCATTTGAACACTAAGAGGTATTTTTGAGCAAATGTTTTTTTGACATAGCTTAAAACTTCATGATCTTCACTATTGTACTTTCAATTTTTTTCCAGATTTGTCTAGATTTTTTCAAAATTTAGGTTTTTTTATAGAAATTCTTGCCCATCCTCATTTATGCAACTTTAGAGGCTCATAAATTTCACATATGACCTCTTATTGAGGTACCATTTTTTTACAATTAATATTTTTTCAAGCAAAATGCATTGGTGTAGAATTTTTTGTAATAAAATGCATATTTTTTGTACTTTTAGACTATATGGCCTAATTGAGCTTTTTGTAAATTGGAAAAATTATAATTCAACATTGTAACTACACTCAATTATAAATTTATAATAAATACTTGATAGGTGGGATAAAATTAAGTAATTCAGGGGGGTTTTGTGGTGTGTTCAGTACTTTGATTTCTATCTTGTGATGGTTTATTTCCAATTGCATCATGAGGAATCCTAATTTCCCACTATTAAAAACATACAACTATAACACATAAATAAAATGCTTGGAATACATTAGTGATGATAGGATATACGCCTTACACAACAACTCTTCTTACTCCACCTACTGATGCAAAAGAGTTACAACACTTTTTCTTTGAAACTACTAAGGTTATTAAATGCATTCGGTCTTACATGTCTTTAGATTTGAATTTTAATCTTGAAAAATGTACACATACAAAAGAGGCTTGAGATAAATTATCAACCTTATTTGTCAAAATAGATGAGGTTCATGGTTACCAAATTGACAACGAACTCATTAGTTTGGATCCTCAAAATTATGCTATAATACAAGACAACATCACTAAAGTCATATATCTTAGAGCACAAATTTTTGAATGTAAAATTTATAAAAAGGAGATTCAATTGATTTTTAGTGCCTTACACAAATGAGGTCTTGAATATTCATCCTTTCTCTCTAGATTTTAGACTCATAGGCTCACATTGGGCATAGCATATCAAATGCCCACCTTTAAGGTATTATATGAGATTCTAATGGCTAAAGAAGAAAAGTTAATAGCTATGGGCCTAATCAAGTCATCCAAATCTCAAGCTTTATTTGTAATTCAACCTCAGCATAAGATAGTTTCAACATCAACATCAAATACATGTTTAGGTAAATAGAATCAAAATAATCAGAATAAGTCACAGAAAGATAAGAATAAAGAGAAACAATCTTCCTCATAAGGAGATTATAAATCCTCTAATAAGAAAGGGGATTCACAGAAAAAAACTAGCACTGCTTGCCCTTATTGCAAAAAGGGGTTTCATAGTGAACAAGTTTGATGGAAGAAAGAGATTGATGAACTTAAGGGTCTTCTCAAAAAGAATAACATCAATCAATCCTCTTCAAAGGATTCTTCCACTCCTTGAAATTTAGGGAAAGGGAAAGCTACAACACTAGTTACACTGAAAAATTCTCCCAAGTCATGGGTATTTGACTCAGGTGCTTCACACCATATGGGTTCTAATCAAGAACAATTTTTTGGATTAGAACTAAGTTCCTTGCCTCATATTATCATAGGTGATGGATCTAAGGTAGATTTCATAAGAAAAGGTACAGTTGATGTTGATAATAGTGTATTTGAGGATGTCCTCTATGTGCCAGATTTATTAACTAACCCTCTCTCTATCTACTAAATCACTCACTTTGATATTGGTAAGAAATTTGAGTTCACACCTGATTATGTATCAATAAAAAAAATTAGAGGATAATGCCTTAGTTATAGTGGGAAAAGTTGACAATAATACTCAGCTTTATTCATTATCCCACTTTGTGCCTCAGTCTTTCTCTACATCTTTGCTCTCACACACTGATTTAGTGAGCAAGCTATGGCATGAGCGGTTTGGTCATATAAATTATCTCTATTTATAGTAGCTTAGTCAGTAGGAAATGGTTATAGGACTTCCATAGATTCAGTTTTTAGGGGGTGTATGTCATGATTGTGCCTTAGGTAAACATCTAGAGGGTAAATTTGATAAAGGGAATGCTTGGAGGGATACACAAGTCCTCGAACTTGTTCAAAGTGATTTAGTGGGTCCATTACCTACTTTATCTTTTAGTAAAGCCTAATTTGTTCTCACATTTATTGATGACTATTGCAGATATACTTGGGTTTATTTTTTGAAACTCAAGAGTGAAGTATTTGATAGATTTCTAGAGTACAAAGCTCTAGAAGAGAAATAATCTGAGAAGTATGTCAAGATCCTCCACATAGATAATGGGAGGGAATATGTGAATAACAAGTTTGAACAATTATGTGCTCTTGAAGGAATTGATCTTCAGCATTTAGTTTCATACACACCTTAGTAGAATGGTGTAGTAGAGAGGAAGAATAGATTCTTAAAAGAGATGGTAAGTTATATGATTCATGAAAAATCATTACTACCTAAGTACTAGGTGGAAGTGATTAATTGTGCTATATATATATATATATATATATATATATATATATATATATATATATATATATATATATATATATATATAAAATAGAGTTCCTTACAAAGCTCTAAAGGGGATAACACCTCTTAAATCTTAGAGCAATAGGAAGCCAGATGTGCAACATTTCAAAGTATTTAGTAGCCCAACATGGGATCACATACCTTTGGATAAGCACTATGCTTTAGAAAAATAAAGTCAGGCTTGCATATTGTGGGATATCCTAATGGTGTTAAGGGATATCGAATCATTGGTATAGATTCACATGAGCTTATTATAGTGAGAAGTGTTTACTTTGGAGAAAGTCCTTCAAACTTGTCTTCTAACATTTTTCATTATTCTTCCTTAGAAGAATCAAATAATAGTGACGATGATACTCCTGCTTCATCTACTCATAGGGATGATGAGGTAATACCTCCCTAGTAAGGTTTAGTAAGTCATATTTCTCCTCCTCATCCTCTAGATCCTTACCCATTGTTGCCTTTGTGGGCTAGACACACTTTGGTAGATACAAATCCTCTTTTTTGGGATCCATTGATAGAAGGAGAACACGATCAAAAAATGATCTTCCACATTCCTACATTGCCACAACTTCTAATCCATAGTATTTTTAAAAAGCCATAGGGACAATTGAGTGGGATTCAGTGATGGAAGAAGATTATGACTCATTAATTAGGAACAACACTTGGGATCTTGTTCCTCTTCCTAAGAGAATAAAATTAGTATGATGTAGGTGGATATATTAGACTAAGTTTGTAATAGATGGAAATATTGATAAGTATAAAGAATGCTTAGTGGCCAATGTTTTTTCCCAAGTGGAAGGAATTGAATATACAAAAACCTTTGTGCCTATTGCTAAGATGAAT
Source organism: Torreya grandis (assembly GCA_037957365.1). Classification (NCBI taxonomy): domain Eukaryota; kingdom Viridiplantae; phylum Streptophyta; class Pinopsida; order Cupressales; family Taxaceae; genus Torreya; species Torreya grandis. The sequence continues at coordinate 10,340 of JARHVA010010489.1, read as the reverse complement.
TCCATTTTCTTGATACTAGCTATTGGTACAACTCATGGTTGGTCTATAAATTAGATAGATGTGAAGAAAACATTTTTTCATGGGGATCTTCATGAGGATATATATATGGAGAAACCATAGGGGTTCATTTAAGATTCTTCATTGGTGTGCCACTTTTAGAGGGCTCTCTATGGTCTAAAACAAGGCCCCAGGGCTTGGTATTCCAACATGGATACATTTTTTTCTCTCAATTGGGTTCTCAAGATGTCACTTAGATCTAAATGTCTACATTCTATGGTAGGAGGATTCACTATTGTACTTGGTGATCTATGTTGATGATCTCATTATTATAGGGAGCACAACTTCCATCATCAATAGTGTTAAGACTACACTTCATGACATGTTTTCTATGACAGACATGGGCCTATTGCACTATGTTCTCAAGATTTATATAGCATAGTCTTCTTTTGAGATTACACTTTCACAACCCAAGTATGCTATGTAATTTTAGCTCAGTTTCATATGGATGATTGTAGGCTTGCATTGACTCCTTTATTATCTAGAATTAGATTTGAGGTTCATTGTTCCACTCCCAAGGTTGATGACACATTATATCATGAGCTTGCAGGGAACCTCATCTATCTGACTCATACATGGCCTAACATTTCATATGCAGTTGGCATGTTTTCATGCTTTATGTATAAACCACATGAGCTTCATTAGAGATCCACAAAATGCATTTTGAGCTACATTCAGGGTACTATCAGATTCAAGATTCATTATAAAATAGGTACAAGTTCAAACTTGATGAGATACATAGATTTTGATTGGGTTGGTGATTATGATGATCATAAGTCCACTTATATTTAAAAATTTCACTTTAGATTTGGCCCCATTTATTAGTAGAGAAAAAAGAAACATGATATTGCTCTTTCATCTATAGAGGCTAAGTATCATGGCACTATTAATGCCACTACTAAGGCTATTTGGCTTCAAAATACTCTCACTGATCTTGGTGTTTTATTTTAAAATCCATCAGTCATCTACTGTGACAACTAGAGCACTATCTAGATCTCAAAAAATTTAGTTCATCATTAGAGAACCAAACACATAGAGATCCATATGCACTTTATCAAGGAGTTGATTCAGGTAGAGATCATTGATATTCAATATTATCATACAAAGGAGCAGATTGTAGATATTTTAACCAAACCTTTCACTGCAAGTAAGTATCTTCACTTGTGATCTCTTTTGGGGGTGTGGGACATCAGTTCTTTAGGGGACATCAGTTATTTAGGGGTGATCTCTAGACCTTCATTTTGAGGAGCTTTTTTTCCTTCGAGTTTTCTTATTTCCTCATCTATTTATATAGAGTACCTAATATGGCTACACATTACTAGGACTCTTATCTACATATCCCTAACTAAACTTTGCTTATGGGGGGATGTTGGTGTATTTATTTACTTTATTGCATTTACTTGTATTTATTATTTATGTTGGTGCAATAATTAATTATTGTAATTATTTTATTATGTTGATTAATAATTTTCACTAGATAGGATAAGATTGCTTAGCTAGTAGTCAACTTAGACACCTATCTTGTTACAGTGGAGTTCCACTCCACTATTCAAGGTAAGATACAATAAGATTGCTTAACTAGTAGTCAACTTGTGTTGATCCTTTACACAAGTTGGACACCTATCTTATTAATGTGGAGTTGCACTCTACTATTCTTATAGCTAGATATCAGTTGAACTACATGTGTTGTGTGAGTTACCTGATCTTTATCTTGCATGCCTTGCTCTATATAATCAATGGCTATTTGTGTATTCTTCATCAGATCAATATTAAATTATCATAGCAATTCATCATATTTAAACTATTTATTTATTTTAGTTAATGTTTTGGATATATTATTATTATTATTATTTTATCTCTTGTTCATGCTTTCTATTAGATTCATTAGATCATGTAGCTAATTATAACAACCCTTAAACTCCAACACCCTCAAATCATACTTTGGGACCAAAAAGATAAACCTGTTTCTCTATGTTTTTTCTATTTACATTCAGATAAGAAGAAACTAAGGTTAAAGGTTAAGGGTTTGTACGTTACCTGAATTAAGTTGCGCACCGTATCCAAGCATTGTAGGAGATCCTCTTTGGCTATGGAGGAAACACCTGTAGAAAGAAAGAAACTCAAACAAAGAGAATGTTAGATGAGGATATGGTGGACTGCCAAGCTATATGCTCGGTCCTGGAAGCGTAAAGCTCTATAGGGGATGACAGTCCACTATTTAAAAAAAAGAGTGTTGTATAAAAGAAATGATGAAAGACTAAGAAAGAGACATATTGATAACACATACCTATTCTCTACAATCAGTCTGTCACAGTCACTGACATCGGTAGTCATGCTGAGGTCGATTGGTCAATGATGCCAACGTCAGTTAGGCTACCGATGTCGGTAGGGGCAATGGGCCTTGGATAGGTTTTAGGGAATGTCTGTGGTTGACAAAAGGGTTTGGGAGTTTAAAGGTTTGTGTAGGGTTGTAGGAAAGTGAATAGGGTCTGAGGTAGGGCAAAAGGTAGGGTTAGGTGTGAGAAGAGGGTAAGAATAAGAGGAAGGCTTTTCAGCATCTCCACGAAAGAAGTTGAGTCTGGTCTCAATAGTTCTTAGAAATACCAAATGGAAACTAATTACCACTGTATTATAAAAGACTAAAATGAGACAGAAGAATACTTAGCTCTGCCTAGATGAAGAACCAGAGGTGGCTAAATGCTTGTTCTTATTGTGGCTAATGTCAAGGTCCTCATACAATGTTTCAATCCAATCTGGAGTGACTTGTGTAGAGTTTTTGTAGCCAGGAGAGTGATAGTCAAATTTTGATGCTTGGTCTCAGAGTGTGCGCATCGATATCTCAGAGTCCTAGGCGGGAAAACTCAAGGTTAGAGCCTAGCTTATGTAACCGATGTCAGCGATCCCACCGGTGTCGGTCGACAGTTGACCAACGTCGGCGACTAGAGAATGGGTAAGAGGGCTATTTTTAGCCCTTTGCCTATTTCTCCATCCACCAAGTGCATTTTCCATTGGGGAATGGTCAAAAGATAGGTTTATTAGGCATGAGAGTTCGTTAGGAGGTTAGGATGGAGTGAGAATAGGTCATGGGTTGTTAGGATTTAGATGACCTAGTCTTAGGGTGACTCATAGGGTAGGAAATGGTCTTAGGGCGAGGTGTCCAAGGTGAGGTGTCCATGGTGAGGTGTCTAGGTGATGTCATTAATTTAAAATAAGGAGTTTATTTTAAATTAATAAGGTTTGCAAGGTGAAAGGGGTTCATGTGTGGGTTGACACAATATTGGTGTCTATAAAACCCTCACTTGAATATTTATATAATTATGAAAGAATTATTGAATTAGTGGGACTCTAGGCTAATATTATAATAGGTAATCATAAAAAAATGTTTTACCATAAATATGGCTAATTTAGCATATTTTGGAAAAATGCAAAACTCCATACTCATAAGCAATCCAATCAGTATAAAAATAACCAAATTCAATTCCATAATGAAAATTTATCTAAGACACTATAAAATTAATACAATCTAAATATGGAAGCAATATATGAGGACCTTGACATTTATCCCCCTCTTACATAATTTAAATATGTGTCTACAATGTTGAATGAATAAATCACAGATGTTAATATTGGCCTGGATGAAGAACCTAAAATTGTGAAACTTATACATCTGTACTCAATATTTTAGAGTGGTTACTTTAAGCCATCCTTATCAAATAATTTTATGATATTTTTTCTTGGTCATATGCAGATATGTTTGGATTATATATGTCACTTATAATGCATCACCTTGTTGTTCATTAGGATGCAAAACCCATAAAAAAACTAATAAAATTCAACCTAAGGTAGCACTACTTGTGAAAGAATAATTATGTAAATAATTGGATATATGCTTAATTAGACATATTAATTATTCAAAGTGTATCTCTAATGTAGTTCTAGTTAGTAAAAAACAACCAAAATCAAGGTGTGCACAAAATCTTAGGATATCAACAAATCATGTCCAAATAATGACTTTCCACTCACAAATATTTATATTATTATATACTCCAAAGCAGGTCATGAAATTTTATCATTCATGAATGGTTTCTATGGCTATAACCAAATCAAAATTTCAATTGAAGACTAACTCAAAATAACATTCATTAGGGCACATTTGATTATCACTTTCACTCCTTTTGGTCTAAATAATGCAGGGGAAACATATCAACATGCAATGATAGTCATATTCCTTGACATGCTACATGATATTGTTGAGGATTATGCAAATGATATCATAGCTAAATTTTAAACAAGGGTAGATTATTTCACCATGTTATCCAATATTTTTGAAAGGGTGAGAGAATAAAAGGTTAGCCTATATCCAAATAAATGTGTACTTTGTGTCACATCAAGAGATATATTGGGTTTCACTATATCATGAAGAGGCATATAAGTTGACCTAATAAAAGTTAAAGTTATAACATATATGCCTCCGCTAGGAAATCTCAAATATATTTTCAATCTCCAAGGAAATATTTAGGCCATTCAAAGATTCATATCCCAAATTTCTCATATATGTCATCCATTTACACGTCTACTTGAGAAAGACTCTAACTTTAATTTCAACAAAGATTGTCAATGAACATTTGATAATCTCAAACAATATTTGTCCAATCCTCCAATTTTGATGTCACCTATTCCAAGGAAGCCATTATCATAATATATTGGAGGCATTCTTAGCACAACATAATGAACAAGGGACTGAGAGGGTAGTTTAATACTTAATTAGGACCTTGGTATCTTATGATCTTAATGATGTTTCTTTTACAACTCACCCTAATTTCATTTGAAATCAAAGAACCTCTTTTTTCTTTTTTGGTTGCTCTCATTTGTACTCATGACTCACTGATCTCTACACTCCCAAATTTATTTGGTGGTCTATCTAAGTTTGCATGTCAAATTGAGCCCTGCAACCACCTTTGATAAAAATATCACATATGTGCAATAAATTTTCATATTTTATTTTTAGTTTGAAAACAAAGTCTTTCCCCCTAATATGTGTTTAAAAGTCTCACTTGCTTAGTTATCTACACTTGTGTCCCCATTTTGTCTAGGTATATCCCAATTTGAATACATTATAGGACCTTAAAATTGACTTTATGAGAAGGCCTAATCCTTATGGATAATTTCATGTTTAGCACTTTACCTATAAAAGCTATATTAATCATCTATTCTTTGGTGAAATAATCTATTCTAGGGATCAAAGAAGTTAGTCTAAAAATATATTTTTTTAAAAATCATTCATTATTTAATTTTTTCAATATCATATTTAAAAATGTTTTTTTAATTGATATATAAGTTAAAAATATATAAATTAAAAAAAAAATTAAATGGACCATGGCCATATGAGCAAAATTCAAAAAACATTATGGTTTTGTAAAACCATGGTTTGCCCCAAACCACCTCTATGACTCCTCCCATCCCCCTAGAGGAAAACAATTCCAAACAATGGTTTTGATTTTTACATGTCCTTATACGGATAATGTTATTCCAACTATCCATCATAGTCATCAGCCACATGCATGCATGGATGATAGTTGGCACCCATCTCCGAGGGTGTGGACCCTATCCATCTGGTCCTAAGGACCCACGAAGGTGCATTCACATAGATTATTTTAATTAAATACTATATTTATTATTTTTTTGAGAAAATTAATATCAATTCAACTAAATTTTAAAATATTTCTCACTTTGGTGACTTAAATAGCCTAGAAAATAGTTTCATCCATATCTTGAAAAAAAGAGGTCCATTTTTTGAACCATCTACAATGCCAAAGAGTTAATTTTGATGCAATCCACATGGCATATTAAATTTCAAGATACCATGCACCAATCAAAATCTATTCATACATTTATAACTAAGTTTATAAATCACATTTTAAATAACTTAAAATTAGTATTAATTCACCCATGCGAAAAACTAACTTATTTTATTTATTTTGCAGGTATGAATGGAGGCAAAGTGAAATGACTTTGATTTTTGGGGGAAAAGTGCCACTCAAGTTCAAATTAAATTTCTTTTTAGTTTTGGGAGAAAAATGTTTTCCCTCCATTCACCAAATTTGTTATAAATAGCTAACCCATGGTCATTTCAAAGAGCTAGATTTTATTGATTCTAGTTGAGGAGACATTCATTAATACACTTTTATACATTTGTAGTATAATTTTTCTCCTTATTTTGATTTAAAACTACTATTATGCTACCAAAATTTGTAACTAGATTATGATTTTATAAACCCTTCATTTATTATCCAAATATTTATATTAATTAAAGTTTTGGAGTCAATATTTTTCATTACCTAAGCATGTAAACTGTGGCAATGTCATTCTTATCCCTAATTTATCTTCTCCACAGACTCTAACATTGATTATTGTTATTGGTTGTGTGAAAAATAGATAGATGTAGGATATGTTTATGGGTGAATTTCATTAAATAAATTAATAATGACTTCATTTATGTAGGATTTTTAAAAGAATGAAAAATAAAGCATTCCAAGCCACATATATCTTAGTTGTTAACAAAAAAACATCACAAGGATAATTTAAAATCATATACTTGGAAATAAATATGCATAAATAAGAGAAATATCATAAAATATATCTCCATAAATCTTCATATAGAATACAAAGGAAGTGAGTTGTATATATAGGCAAGAAACATCAACCATAGCCATATGATCGAATAGATACTACCTAAGGATAGAAACACACTATACCTAGAAAAAAATTAATATCCACACCTAAGTGGGTGTGAAAACATAAACAATGTTTAAAAAAATAAAACACCTAGGAAACATAAGCTATGGTAAACAACTTACTCTAACACATACACACACACCCCTAGAAGTGAAGCTAGGGGATAAAAATAGCTAAAAATAAAGTGGCATATCCATAATATGAGTCCCAATAATAGAATTATTAGGTACTCATGCATAATATATCCATGGGTCAATCTCTCATAAAATGGAGAAAGGGATAAAACCCATAGAAAAAAACTCCCCCTAAATAAGAGAGAAAATAAGGAAAGAAAGACTTCATATGGAATCCCACCAAAAGAAAACTTCTTTCACCCCATGTAAACATCAATACTATATATCTTGTGTAGATGGAAAGGATGTAAGAATCCATCTACATATGATATGATAGAGTCTAAACAATCAAATGTTCATCCCATAGAACCACCAATAAATAAATAGTAGATTTCACATGTTTATCTAAGTCCTTGTTAAGAGTAAATCATATAAAAATAGGAGAACTACAAGAAAGATGTCTTGAAGATGCATCACATGTGGAAATACCCATACCATGGTGACCTTGTCAAATAATAGGTTTAATAATATAGCCTATACCCTATAATAATTGTCCAAGACCTCTACTTATGTATCCAAGTGAGAGGAGGAGGCAAGAGCTAATTTCAAGAGTAATCTTCTCAAAGGAAACAAACACATAATAAGGTGGATCTAAAATGGGACAAAAAAAAGATACATGAGGTGGAGGAGCTTCTTCCATATCATCAAGAGTAGATGATGAATATTCCTCATTAAAAAAAATTAAGTCCTCATTAACAACTAGAGGAGGAAGATTAGGGAGAGGTATAGGAGGGAATAATGCCTCATTTAATTCACAATCAAGAAATATTTCCTCATAAATGAAGAGGAATAATAATATATGTTATTATAAAAGAGTGAATATTAGTCTCTTTTCTTTTAGTCTAACATATATTTTCCCTACTTGTGTGCCTAAGAAAACAAGAGTTCCAATGAGCTGGCACATTGGCACATCATAGAAGAAAAGGTTCTCACACACTCACCTAAATAACATATCTTAAGTCCAGTTCACATTGGTTTTTTTGTGTGAAGGTGTATTCATTCAATTTCCTAATCCAGGGCATTTGAACAAGCAATTAGTTCTGATTCACACTTATTTTCATGTCTAACTCTTAGTTATTCATTTCTTACTTAACTAGAAAATAATAATATGAGAATAAATTGATAATAAAATATTAATAACTCCATTATATTCATGAATAGATTGCATGAGTCTTTCATCAACACATAAGCTTCCTTTCATTACATTCATATGTCATATATAAGATTAAAATGACACTAGGGTTACAATTATTAACAACACTAAGTAAAACAATGGAGTATTTATACATGGTTCACCATGACCATATAATTACATAATTAATTACAAAAATATGACTTGCTAATGATTATTAACAATAATGAGTTGTGGTAAGCCATTTAAAAACAATTCCTAAGAGATCAGGCCTAACTACCCCTATCTTCTCTCTCTATGCTATATAGTCATCATCATACACCTATCTTCCCATAGACTAACACTAGATTCACACTTGACTATTCTTCTTCGATGTTCATTGAAATCATTCCCTAACCATATTTGCTTCTCATGCCTTATCAAGTCTTATGCTAATATCTGAATCCTACATTTTTAGGTTCTCTGTGTTTCATGCTTCTTTTTTCCACATGACTTTCCTCTTCCATGCCATGGTATTATGCACCATGTCTCTCTCACACTTTTTTCTTCAAAAAATACTTATCCAAAATAGATTCAAAATTGAGGGCCCAACACCACCCCAAGCTAAATCAACAATCTATTCCAAACTATGCATTATGTTAAGGTCCCTCTACTAGAAAAAACACATGTCCCATCTTATTAACATACCATTTCACTTCCTCCAAATAATTCAATTAATTATGTATCTTAGAAGTGATTTCCTTGAATGATTTATTAAGCCACTTAGTTTCCTCAAGTTGTTATATAAAGTCACCTGCTTGAATGGTTACACACTCAAATGATGCAGAAGCATCCTTATAAACATCCTATAGTGAAGTAACCTTTATTGAAACCTATCCTTAGAGCACTGAAAAAATAGTATTCAACTCCTAATGGTGCAATTATTTTATTTTCTAATACCTCCACATCTTGAAATTATTTGGCATGCTCGACTCTATCATTTACTATTACCATGATCTCAACCAATTACTAGCATTTAAGTTCATTTGCTTGAATCCTTGCTTCCAAAATTTTACCAGGACACGCTAGTTTAACAAAAACTCCATCAATTATGGGAATCATATGAACAAATCAAGTCCAAAATATCTTACATGCTTTGATGGCCATAATAAACTACTCCATCACCCAAGTTGCTCTTACTAAGGACTGGGCTAGTCATTAAAGTTTATAACAATAGCTCAACGATGGTTACCAATTCATTAATATCCTCTCTAACAATAGGAAGTCCATCTACAAGGTATGGATCCTACTCCAAAGTTAACTTACATAATGTTAGGGTATTCACTATCACCACCATTATTGTTTCTAGTTGGTGCTTGAGATATCCTAACTCCTCTGAAATCTTTATCTTTTTTGTGTAGTTATTGTTATAATTAAAAATGACCTCTTGGTATTTCCTCTTAAGATATTTTATGTAAAATTCTGACAAGGCATTTAACCTTGTCACTTCGTGAGCAAATTTCAAAAGGGTCATGCTTGCCTGTTAGATGGTGTGCACTATTGGGGACCTACCCAAATTATGTTAGGGAGTTCTACCTCTATCGATTCCAAAATAATACTATTTGTAGGTATTTAATAATGGCTCTCTTCATTATATATATCATTATAAAAATATAGTTCTGATCTATTCTACTCAGTTGATTCCTCCTTGGGGAAATATTCCCACATATATAAGTCCTTTTTGGGTACATTCCATTGATACTGGGTGCAAAGAGAAGGGGTTAAATTGGTATAAAGTGGCCTATGTTTCTTAGATTCATCAATAGGTTCCTTCCCTCTATAGTGATGATGATTAAGTATTTATACATTTGGTTCCTCTTCTTGGTGACTTGTACTGGCATCAAGGTCACCCATGCCTAAAGCTATGTTTATGCCTTCCCCCTCTTCACCAATGGGACTCTCAACATGTAGTTGTGTGTCATTAATGGTGGATTCTTCATGATTCACTAGTAAGGTCTCATTTTTAGGCTCTAGTGTGTCCTCTTTTTCCTCTTTTTCCTCTTGTTCCTTGGGGGAAGGTCCCCTCTCTAGTGGTGATTTTAGAATCACCATTTTCTATTCATATTCCCCATCCTTAGGCACTGAAATATCTTATTCTGAAGGAAAATATGTATACATGGTAGAATTAGGGTCTTAAAGTTGACATGCAAGCACATAATCTCTCGACGGTGAAGGGGTAATCCTTTAGCACTTAGGTTGGTTAG